>JZLH01S0029914.1:8137-31147 GCA_001188425.1 Eucidaris tribuloides
AAGGAAAAGAAAAAGAAAACTGCGGCGAACCGAGCTAGAAATAGTGATTATAGTGCACCTTTTGAAAAAGACATTCAGCGTGAATACTACTCGTTTTTTAAACTTTACTTACAATTGTTTATTTAATAATTTTGTTGTGTTAAATTGTTCTGGTTCTGGTCATGTACTGCATAAACTCAGGACTCTGGATGTAACATGCAGGCGCAAGTCGACTGAGCAAATTTTGATATTAATTTTGAAAGTAAATACGTTCTTTTAAACTTATTTTAAGTGGTAATATAGGTTTGTGCATCAGTATGAATATTCAGGCGTTCCCACATTGTTAATCGTGTTAGACTGAGAATATCCCCCCACCCACACCACCCCGTGGAATCATTTCCCCCTTCAAAATCTGTCGCACGTAGAATTGCTTCTATTATTAATCAGCGATAGCGCAGGCAGTTTTTCAGATACACTTATCAAAATCAAACAATTTTGGGCAGAATTTTTTCCTCTTTTGCGTGTGCACCATTTTGCATTCCTGTAAAATTCAGTTTCGCCACTGAGTGCCCTTGCAACGCATTTAATTCAAATCAGATAGAGGGGTTATATGATCTGAATAAACACTTGCATAATTCTGTTTGCATGCACATTGCAGTATGAAATATTTCGAATTACCAGGACCGTAGCCGGGGGAGGGGTGCGTTCAAAAGAACGTATTTCTATAATAGGTTTTTGGTTATTCTTGAATGTAGACCCTAACTTTCACTAAACAGTGATGACAGGGGTCAAAATAGTCTCATAAAACCGCTAGAACCCATGAGCTTCAGGGGGCTCCGCCCCCTGACCCACGACATTACCGCCATGTTTTGAAAATTATCTGCTATCAGCAGTTCATAATACATAAATATATACCGTGGAAATGCCAAACAATTCGAAAGTGGGGAGGGGTGTTTTGTGTTATTGTTGTCGACTGTAGCTGTCCATTTCAAAAAACAAAAGTGTTGTCAAAAGGCCACAATATATAAAACCGATCGAACTCATGCTCGAGCTTCAGCTTCAGGGGGCTCCGCCCCCTGACCCCCGACAAATCACCACCACTTTTGATAAATGACCTGCTCTCGGTATTTCAGACTAGAAATTTCATACCTTCGAAAGAAGTTACAACAATTTTAAAAAATGGGGTGGTTTAGTTGTTGTTGACTGCCCATTTCAAAGAAAAATAGTGTTAGCAAAGAGACAAAATATCCTTATGAAACTGCTACAAGCAGTGAGCGTCAGGGGGCGGAACCCCTGACCCCCACCTAGGACGGGGACCCAACTTGGAATTCTATGAGGTGGGCTCCTGGAAACCATCCATTAGGATAGTCAGCCCGTCCCCCTGTCATAGGTCCGTTTTCTTGACTTATATACGCACCCCCTCCTTTGAAATATCATGGGTACGGGCCTGCAAAACGTATTTTTCTTCTTGGAATTTCAAAGTTTTCCAAACCGCTCGCTCGCTCGCGGAATTGCCCTTTCACCATTAGTGACATACATACAAACAAATATTCCACAAAATGAAACTGCTAGTTTAGCCGTGAGCTTCAGTGAGCGGAGCTCCGTTACTCCCACCTGGGACGAGGACCCTACTTGGAATTCTATCAGGTGGACCCCTGGAACCCATCCATTAGGGTCGTCTGTCCTCCCCCCCCCCCCTTGTCATAGGTCCATTTTTTTCTTTATTTATACGCACCCTCTCTGAAATATCCTGGCTGGGGGCCTGCAAAACGCATTTTTCGTCTTAGAATTTCAAAGTTTTCCAAACCGCTCGCTCGCTACGCTCGCTCGCGGAATTGCCTTTTCACCACTTATGACATACAATGCATATAAAATAAGCCTATACATTAAAAAGGCAATTTTTTCATTACAAAGTTTTTTGAATTGGGGGACATTTTGACACAAAAATAACAAAGCAAAACCTCGACAGGGGTCCCCTCCCCTATCGCACGCTTAGCGTTCGCAGCGCTTAAATCCACCATCTGAAAATGCAATTTCGGCTGAGCGACTCGGGTGACCCCCCCCCCCCCCAATGAGCTGACCCACGGTACGCCACTGCTTCGATCTGCTCGATGTGTCAAAGAATGTCGAAAAATTTAATTCGCGTTTTCAATATTTCCTTTTCAAATCTTATTTGCCCACCGTATCTGTTTTTACACGGTCACATTGTTTGAAACAATTGCCAGTTTGGGTCTTGAACGTCTGATGTTTGCAATTTATTCTCAAATTATAAAGCCATTGCTCGGGGGGGGAGGGGGGCTTCTTGCCCTTCTAACTTTATCCAATAATGCTATTTAGAATGTATTATGTTATATTATTTATTCTATTCTGACGATTTCCTTTTTTTAGGCACTTTGGGAAAGGATGCAGCTCCACCAAGTTCTCTATAATGCTGGGCTGGTTGTTGCTACAACTTTGTAGCTATATGATACATTTTTTTATCTTCTTCTTCTTCTTCTTCTTCTTCTTCTTCTTCTTCTTCTTCTTCTTCATTTTCTTCTTCTTCTTCTTCTCCTTCTCCTCCTTTTCTCCTTCTTTATTGCTATTGTTTATCATCATCATCGTCATCGTCGTCGTCATCCTCCTCGTCATCACTATTATTCTTGTTAATTTTCTTCGGCATGGGACAAAATAGATGTACACAGTTCATGACTGAAAATACAATATCATATACATGTATACATATGTGCAAAATTATTACAAATTTTAAATATTATTGTTGATATGTGCACACATAGACACATAGACACACATAGACAGAGAGAGAGAGAGACACACACACACACACAAACAAACACAAACACACACACAAACACAAAAAAGACGCTTATGCATTATCATTCACAATACTAGTTTTTCCTCTTCTATACATGTATAGCTTTGCCTTCAAGCATGTAAATGAAGACAAATTTTGACCACAAAATCAATAAGGGGTGAGAAGAAATTTGGGGACTGTGACATCGCCGATATTGCTAGCTCTCTATGAGCACCTTGCGACGTGTACAGGCAGGGGAAACATTTTTTGGGAGTACAGATCTATCATGAATGAGGGCGGTATGTGTGTCGCACTAACCTGCGTATATAAAACAACTGCAACTACATCCTATATACATGAAATAGAAGTACGTGGTATAACTGTGAGGACGGAGAAAATGGTTCATGATGTTGACTTTTTCCCACCTGTCCAAGACCTCACAAACATTTCGCATCTAGCACTGCCTGCCAACACTGTGTAGCGGAAAGCAAAATGACCAACTCTACCAAATGTATAGATATATGGGCAAATAACAGGATAGACAGACAGATAAATCAATCAATCAATCCATCAATCAACCTATCAATCAATCAATCGATAGTAATGATAGATACATGTACGCATCGCGGTATCGTTCCCGTGGCTGTGATAAGTTAACAGCTGATTCAAAACGTGGATCCAGTATTATGATAATCAATCAATCAATCAATCAATCAATTAATCAATCAATCAATAGTAATGATAGATACATGTACGCATCGCGTTATCGTTCCCGTGGCCGTGATAAGTTAACAGCTGATTCAAAACGTGGATCCAGTATTATGATAATCAATCAATCAATCAATCAATCAATCAATCAATCAATCAATCAATCAATCAATAGTAATGATAGATACATGTACGCATCGCGGTATCGTTCCCAGTGGCCGTGATAGTTAAAGCTGATTCAATACGTGGATCCAGTATTATGATAATCAATCAATCAATCAATCAGTCAAAATCAAGTCAATTCAATCAATCAATCACAATCAAATCATAGTAATGATATGATACATGTACGATGCGGCGTATCGTTGCCCGTGCATGGTCGCAAATCAAGGGGGGGACAGGGGACATGTCCCCCCCCCCGAAATTGAAGGTGGGGGACACAATATCAAAATGTACCCCCCCCCCCACGAATTTCCGAATACATGTGTGCATAACTATCAAAATTTTAATAGTCTGTGGTTGTTTTTCTTCACACACTACGGTTCATTTTTCCGTATCAAATAGTCCCAATATTTTCATTGGCCTGGTAATAAAATGTCAAAATTTTCGGCGCGCTCCGCGCGCAAAATTCCAATATAGGATAACTATTTTTCGCGCAAGCGCCGAATACATGTGTGCATAACTATCAAAATTTTAATAGTCTGTGGGTGTTTTTTCTTCACAAACTACAGTTTATTTTTCCGTATCAAACATAGTCCCAATATTTTCATTGGCCTTTTAATAAATTGTCAAAGTTTAGGCGCGCTCCGCGCGCAAAATTACAACATAGGATAAATATTTTCACGCAAGCGCCGCAAAATTTAATATTGTGTAATAGTTTAATGGTATTGTAGTGCCTTACGCTAGTTTTTAAACATATTCTTGCATCATGTTGTAAGAATTTTTCAATTTGTCATTTCTTTAGGGGGGGAGGCAAAAGCAAGAAAAGTCACAATTTTCGGCGCGCTGCGGGCAAATTTGCAGTAATACATGTACTAGGAATTTTTCGCAAAGTGCGCCAAAAAATTGAACATGGTTTCAGTTTGTAGCGCCTCGCACTGTTTGTTAAACATATTTTCCAATTTGTCACTTGCTTTTTTGGGGGGGAGGGGGAGACAATATGTTTGCCCCAATATTTTCATTGGCGTGGTAATAAAATGTTATAATTTTCGGCGCGCTCCGCGCGCAAATTTTAATGTAGGCTCGAGCAAAGAGCTTCGCAAACTTGAATATTGTTTAGATTTAATTATTGGAGCGCTTGCGTTGTATTTTAAACATATACATTTTTTTCAATTTGTCAGGTTTTGGGGGGAGGGAGACAAAACAATATGGATGTCCCAATATTTTCATTGACATGGTAGTAAAATGTCAAAATTTTCGGCGCGCTCCGCGCGCAAAATAACAATGTATAGGCTAGCAATGCAAAATTGGATATTGTGTACGTTTAATGGTTTTGTAGCGCCTTGCGCTACTTCTTAAACATATTCTTGCATTACGTTTTAAGAATTTTTCAATTTGCCAATTTTTTGGAAGGGGCGAAAGTTTAAAAAGCCAAATTTTTCGGCGCGCTCCGCGCGCAAAATTCCAGTAATATAATAAATGTTAATAATTTTTCGCAAAGCCACTTCATGCATCTGCACAGAGTGTGACCCCCCTCGCGCCCTCCCCACATAACAACTGGCTACTCCCCCATCAGTATAAGTCTAATATAAAACTAATCGGGTATTAATCAGATATTCTGACAATGAAAATGTGTCCCCTAAACAAATACGTGTAATATGATAATAATCATGGCTAAAGTATATAGTATACATTTAAAATATTTCTGAAGGTAAAAACACATCTCTTTCTTACCCTGGGATGGGGAATCCCGCTCCCAGACCCTCCCCAAACATTGTCAAATTAGCCAAAATTACGAAATATGTGGATTAATTTGTCTCTAAAGGGGGCCAAAAACGTACATTTTAAAGGTGAAAATGCATTTTATTCTCAAACCGGGAGAGGAAAACCCCAGCCAAAAATGTAATTTTTTAGAGGAGGAAACCATGGAGCGTTTCATGAAGAGTTTTCAGCCAATCAGATGCAAGGATTTTAGTAGCTTATAACAGTTGTCGGTGAAAATCACCTACAAAACTCTTCATGAAACCTCCCCATGCAGATCCTTCCAAACGCTATACAATTTGTCGTATTAGCCACAATAACGAATTGAAAGTGGATGAAGTATTCGGATTAAATCGTCACTAAATTGAGCCAAAAATATAGATTTTTAAATGTGAAAATACATTTCTTTTCTCACCTAGGCAGGGGAAACCCCCTCCCAGACCCACCCCAAAGCTATCGTAATTGTCTAATTATCCACACTACGATTTAAAGACAATGAAGACAATATGCATAATGTGTCATTATATAAGGGCCAAAAATGTACAATCCCCAATCTTGCTAAAGTATATAACCCTATCTTGAAAACGAATTTTCACCAAGCTTAGAAAAACGTATTTTCCATGTTTTGTTTTGTGTTTCTTCAAAATGTCCCTACACCCTCGCATATTTCCGGTATAGGCCTACAACTTGTGTATATGGCATATTACGCGCCCCAAACATGAATTGAAATGCAATTGCCAGCCAATGAAGCTGATTGGGAATTTTAGCGAAAAATAAAAAAAATGAATAATAATAATAAAAACTAACCAGACCTACCGACCCCTGTGTTTTATCACTTAAGGGCAAAAAACTTAGTTTTTTTTTTTTTTTTGGGGGGGGAGGTATGTTTCTTCGCTTAGTCGGTCCTTTATGTCTGACCACCGCGCCCCCCCCCCCGCTTTTGAAAAATACCCCCCTCATGGTCGCGGTTGGCAAATTCATGCGCCCTGTCAGCAAAATGAAGGAAAAGGGAAAATATGAAAGGGGAATTATCATTAACCCAGGTGCTGTTCTACGGGGGCAGGGGGCCGTGGGGGCTTAACAAACACTTGAATATTGATAGAAAGAAGATTATACAAATTGTAAAATTTGTATTTACATGCTCAGAAACACGTATTTTTATGCTATTTTTCAAGCAGGTCTCCCCCCCCCCAATCCGTCCGGCTGGTTCGCTTCGGCTAGCGCCCCCGCCCGTCGACGACCCATGTACATTTTTCGCATAGGCCTGCTTCCTGTACATCTTTTTAAAACCTGAGTACAATCCTTATAATCTTGATAAAATGTACCTTTAAAATATGCATTTACCATGCCTAGAAATCCGTCTTTTCTATGCGTATTTTCAAGAAGTTCCTACCGAGGGAGGGGGTACTCCCCCCTCCCTCCACACCCTCTCCTTCTCGGTTGATTTGCCCCCTCGCAAGTACCCAATTACAGTTTTTCACAAAATGTCTGTACATCTTTTTGAAAACCTGACTACAATCCCTAACAATCTTGAAATAATATAAACCTTTGAAATGAAAACCTTTGAAATATGTATTTACCATGTCTAGAAACCAGTCTTTTCTATGCGTATCAAGTTCCTACGTACATGGGAGGGGGTATCCCCATCCCACACCCTCCCCCGATCGGTTGATTCGCTCCCTCGCAAGTATGACTACCCAATCCCTAATTCGTGTACATGATGTATAAACTGACATTTATGTACACACAAAATTACAAAACATGCATATAAAGGCACATAAGCATTGACAACATTGAATTAAAACTTAACCTATGATTGCAGGAATAATAATTTCTATAAAGTATACATATTTACCATGCATAGAATCACGTCTTTTCTATGCATACTTTCAAAACGTTCCTGCCGTAGGAGGGGGTATCCCCTCCCACACCCTCTACCGCTCGGTCGCTTCGCTCCCTCGCAAGTATGACTACTTAATTTACAGTTTCCATATACTTCCTGAATATCTTTTTGAAAACCTGACTACATTCTCTAATGATCTTTATAAAGTATACCTTTAAAATATGCATTTACCATGCATAGAATCGCGTCTTTTCTGTGAGTATTTTCAAAAATTCTCTGCCGTGGCAGGGGGTATCCCCTTCCCCCGGCCCACCCCCCCCCCCCTATTCAAAATGGTCTGGTGACGCCCATGGCTAGAGTCATGAGCTTCAGGGGGCTTTACCTCTTGATCTCCGACAAGTTGACTGTCCATTTTACGAAAAAATTGTGTTATCAGAGTGTCAAAATTGGCTCCTTAAACCGCTAGAACTCATAAGCCCCTGGACCCCACCCCAAATAAGCAATATTCCCTGGTGCCTGCATATGTGATGTCCCCCCACATTTCAAAATGGATTTGCGCCCCTGTTCCCGTGGTCGTGATAAGTTAACAGCTGATTCAAAACGTGGATCCAGTATTATGATAATCAATCAATCAATCAATCAATCAATAGTAATGATAGATACATGTACGCATCGCGGTATCGTACCCGTGATAAGTTAACAGCTGATTCAAAATATGAATCCAGTATCATGAGGCAACGATGAAAAAGGATTAGATGTCCCGGACGAAAAGTCTAAGGTCAAACGTCACGAATCCTTTTACATGTTTGATTTAGGATTATTACCACAATACCTTACGAACCACTGATCGGAATTTCATCAACGTGTTTCAGTTGAATATGCTTTCATACAACAATGACCTATTGATTAGATTTGGCGAGTTGGCTCAGCGGTAGAGCGTCCGCTTCTGGTCCGGGAGGTCGTGGGTTCGGGTCATACCAAAGACTTTTTTTTTAAATGGTACCTTCTGCTTTCTTGCCAGGCGCTCGACATTCTAGAACAGAGAAGGGTAATAATAACATTTATGTTATGCAGGGCCCGCTGGAAGAGCAGTCTTTGTGACTGAATTGGCTACCCTGGGTAAATAAGACATCATTATTATTATTATTATTATTAGTAGTAGTAGTAGTAGTAGTAGTAGTAGTAGTAGTAGTAGTAGTAGTAGTAGTAGTAGTAGTAGTAGTAGTAGTAGTAGTAGTAGTAGTAGTAGTAGTAGTAGTAGTAGTATTTTGAAGTTCAAAGGTCTACAAGGTCACTAGATATTGTATGTATCTGTTTTGTTTTGTTTTGTTTTAGCTAATAATGCCTCACCTTAAAACCGCTGACGAAATGTCAATGAAACTTGGGTCAAGTATAATAAACTCACTGAACTCTACACGATTTCGGAGTTGGAAGGTCAGAGGTCACAAAGCCTACTTGGGTGATTTGAGCTCTTTTAGGCTTTAATATCTTAACCGCTGATCGGAATGTAATCAAACCTGGGGGCAAATGTGTAATTTCATGCAACAACAAACTGATTACATTATGGGGTTCAAAGGTCAAAGATCATATATCTGATTTCACCCCTTTACCATGATAACTTCAGAGTCGTCGATCAGATTTGGTACATTAAAATAGGAGGCATTGCAGTTTACATTTAAATTGCCGAGAGAGTACTGAAGCGTACAAATCTACTCCGAGGCCTGCAGTGGAAACGCTCGCTCGTGTCTTAAAGGAAAGGTCCACCCTCATATCAAGTTGGTTTTAATAAAAGCAGAGCAATGAAAGAAACATATTAATGAAAGTTTGGTGAAAATTTACCAAAGAATAACAGAGTTATGAGGTTTCAAAGTTTTAAAGTTTTAAATTTATGACGTCACATGCGAGCAGCTCCTCATATGTCATGTGATATAAATTCCATAAAAGTGCCGTTTTCTCAGAAGTTTGACAATGATTTTACCTGCGCATTCAATATACATCAGAAACATTATTTCATACATGCTTCTATGAAAAAAAATCCCATTCCCTTATCATGAACCATTAAAAAATAGCAATTTATGGAATTTATATTACATGACATATTGGGAGCTGCTCGCATGTGACGTCACAAATTAAAAACTTTGAAACCTCATAACTCCGTTATTCTTTGGTGGATTTTCGCCAAACTTTCATTAATATGTTTCTCTCAATGTTCTGCTTTTATTAAAACCAACTTGATGTCAGGGTGAACCTTGCCTTTAAAGTAAAATCACACCTTGTGGGTTCATTTCCTTTGCTTACCACCCACCTCATAAGCAGGCGCGGATCCAGGGGACCACCCCCCCCCCGGACCTTCTTTAATTCGTCGTAAGGCGGATACACATGAAATTCCAGTTTTTTTTTTTAGTAGTTATAATGAGGGCGGGCCAAAAAAAAAATCGCGTTGGAGATACATGACGTTATACCGTATATGCTACATGTGATAGATTATCTCAAGTATCTAAAGTCATAGAACTTTCAGAGTCCGAACCCGCCCGCAAGGGGCTTCGCGTTCGTTTTATAGGCTGTGAGCACGATTTTTTTGTGCCCCCCTCCCAGTTTGAAAATCCTGGATCCGCCCCTGCTCATAGGTTAATCAACAAATTACGCGACGTGAGATAAACGTCCTCACCCCCCTAAGCACGTAAGTCTGTTGTAGGTTGGTGCAAATTTCTAATTGGAGTAAAACACAAATGTCACACATTTAACAAATACAGTTTTAAAGGGGAATGAAACCCAGACATCTTTCTGAATTCAGAGAGTACAGAACAGTACAAGATGGAAAATAGTGAAAGTTTGAGCAAATTTGGTTGAGCGGTTCAAAAGTTATGATTGTTCAAAGTTTATTTAATCCTTGTTTTGGAGGATCCTAAATTGGCAACTCTACCCACTTTTCAGATGAAAGTGTGGAGAACTTCCCATTGGATTTGTACACAATTTTCACTAATTTGCAGTTTTCTGAAGTGTCAGTTGAGAAAGTATCTAAATTCTTTCAGAAAAACAGGTAGAATCATTTTGCTAGGACATACTTGCACAACAAGCAAGAGCAAATCAATGATATTTCATAAAAGGGAGAATAAGAGAAAATTTGTGTACAAAACCAATGGAGAGTTCTCCACACTTTCATCTAAAAAGCTGGTAGTGTTGCCAATTTAACAATCCTCCATAACAAGGATCAAATAAACTTTGAACAAACATGATTCTCGAACCGTTCAACCAAATTTGTTCAAACTTTCACTAATTTTCTTCTTGTATTGTTCTGTTATCTCCGAATGCAGGAATGTGTCTGGGTTTCATTCCACTTTAAATTAAACTAAGCTTTCGTACGCACCGTCTGAAATTACATATCTCTAATGTGAACCGGCATTTAGTCTACTCCTACTCTCACAATTCTTCGGAACTAATGCAGGTGAAATATTCTGAGCCGTTTTAAGTTTCCGGGTTTTTTGTTTGATTTTGTTTATAGTGATGTTTGGTGTTGTCATG
Organism: Eucidaris tribuloides; assembly: GCA_001188425.1. Lineage (NCBI taxonomy): Eukaryota > Metazoa > Echinodermata > Echinoidea > Cidaroida > Cidaridae > Eucidaris > Eucidaris tribuloides. The sequence goes on from JZLH01S0029914.1 coordinate 18,904, forward strand.
TTTTGGCTGTTACAATGATTTTTACCTTACATGGAAGTAAAATATTGCACTCCTTCCTGTCAGGTGAGACAAATACTGGTCCAGTCCCTAATAACAAGCATACGTCACAAAAATTACAAAAGGACAACATTAACAAAAAACACACAAAAAGGGTGATATGATGTGAAGTGATACCAATCATTTTTTTTATTTCAAAATTGTCCACAATTATGTTAAAGTGCTTACCACTGTAAAGGAAATAATCACATTTCATACCAAATCAAACTTGAAAACCCTTTTTCATACTCATTAGTGTTAAAAACAAGCAGTCACCCATTCTAGTTTATAGGTTATAACTAACACTACTTCATGTCAGTACACAGTTTCGTTTTTATTTCTTAGTTGTTGTTTTTTCAAGGCAAACATGATACCAGATTACCAGCTCATATATTGAAGCCTGGTTTATCCAACCTTGATTAAACAGTCATTCTAGTAAAAGGCGGGGATTGTTAAAAGTGCCTAACTAACACCAAATAAAATATTAAACACAGAGTTTCATTATTAATATGCAGAATATGATAAGAATAACCACCTAATTTCATTTGTTACTGACCCATATTTTTTGATTAGTTTTAATTCATAGTTTGTATAAAAAAAATAGAAACACCACAAGATACCTAGTTGGGGTCATTCCTTGTACAACATCTAAAAATTTCATTTCAAATTTGTCAAACAAATCTTGTACCGACAATGTTATAAAACTTATGATGTCAGTTTACATGTGGAAATATTTTCCGAAGAGGTGTTGTTGACTTTCTTCCAAATACATACACAGTATCTTGAAAATTAAAAACATGAATATACACATCTAAGATCCTTTTAAAAGATAATTTAGGGACGGGATTTTTCAATGATTGCAATGAATGGGAGGATTTTTGACACCATACAAACTAGTTCAATTGCAAATAGAATTTTGTGTTTTGCACGATACACTTACACATCAATTACAACCAGTCAAGAACAGGAGAGGTCAATATTCAAACCCTGTTTTTCCCTATCCCCATTCCACATGCTGCCCTCTTCATAATAATCATGTTAATCACATGACCATGTCACGTGACAACATAATCAGGCTTGATCACATGATGTGATCAGCACAATTTTGATACATATTTTTTGTGGGTGTACTTTCACATTACATAATCTTAAACCTAATTCTGCTTTTCATAGCAGTATTGATTTGTTAATTAGTTTACATGATTACAATCTCTTACTCTTACATTATTTCAGATTAAACAATTCTCAGTAACAAAAGAATGCTGTTTCTACTTTTAAAATAGAAGGATATCAAACAAAACAGAACTGCATACAAAATACATGACTCTGAGAATCAGCTACATGTACTAACAAAACACTGATTCAAAGTATACCAAAGAGCTAGGAATTACCTATGAGAAGATCACATAAACTCTAAGCTTTCAGAGTTGGTCAAACCAAAGAGCTAGGAATTACCTATGGGAAGATCACAAACGCTTTAAGTTTTCAGACTTGGTCAAAATCTCTAAAAAGAAAACAAAATTTGTAATGATTTCCATGATCAATAGCTCTTTAAAGGATTATTAATTGTACTCAAACCTCTCCTGCTAATAATAAATCGCTAATGAAAGAATAACGGTGAAGTAGGTGACATCATACAATAGTTCCGTAATAGTTTGACATAAAATGTGTGCAATCTTTTTGATCATTAATCGCGATGAAATTTTAATATGATTGCTATTAGTCTTTTAAATGTCTATCAGGAGAGCCAAATAGAACTTACAAAGTCATGTTAAACATTCTTTTTTTTTTATAAAAGTCAAGACAAATGTCCAATACTATATAAGTTGACCATTGGCTAACTAGATTCTCAGACTCCCATTTTTATCAGTTTGTCATATTTTATATGCCCAATCATTATAATTTGATTTGATATATTAATTATTAATTATGTTACTTACCACAAGTTATTTTGAGTTTCCATAAAAAGTTACATCTAGTATTTATATTCCTGCATAGTGAAATACACATACTACACCCATGCCTTTGTGCATTATTATCAAGGTTGAGGATTTTTATTTGCATTGTGTTTCTGTGTTAAATGTGTGGAGAGTAACCATGCTTTATTGGACAATGAGTTTTAACTATTGCAAAAACTAAAATGCATTCTTACAGACAAAAAAGTGTTCTGTTATTATTTATGTTATTAATGCACCACATCCATGAATCACAAAATATACATGTATGTCCAATATGTCACCAACTGAACATGGGGGAGATCTCAATCCCCAAATCAAACTCCGGCATTTTAAATAAACATCAGACATATTCTGTGTGAGGAAAAGGCACATCTAAATCACTTGTGTAAAATGTGTACCAAGTTTCATGAAAATCTAGCGAATGGTTTCACATAGGTCTGGACGGATAGACACTTACACAGAGTAATGAAAGCCCATTAGACATCCTCCAACATATGTGGACAAACAGTGACTCGCAGTTGTAAAACTGCCTTCCTAGTTAAACTGCAAGGCAGCTTTAAGCAAAATATGCTTGGATTTAGTAACCAATTGTCTGTATATATAGTAACTGGTACTATGATTTCTTTGCATAGCTCAACTTCTTGAAATCATTTGTAATGCATACCTTTACAATGAACCCATGAGTGACACCATTTTCCAGGTCATACAACTAAGCCCATTAACAACATGAATACAGTAAATTTCAACCAAATTCAATTGATACGATATGTCTCGCATTACAAAAGAATTACCCTGAATGTGCTGAATATACAAACATTGGGAAAGAGAGACTATTTTTATTTTTATTTTGCTCATCACCTTATCAATCATTAAATTCTTTCAGCTCTGTCATTTTCTGTAAATAAAGAAAGGTATTTTACTCCTAATCATATGTTTAACCCGCTGGAGACTAAGTACAAGATATTTCGGGTTGAGGTGTAGGTGGAATGTGCATTATATCAAATCAAATTGTCTCCAATGGGTTAAAGTGGAATCACTTAGTGTGACCATGAATGAAATGCCACGTGACACAGCAAATCTGTGATGTTGATTGTGAAAATATTGTGGGTGGTGATAGGTGTGGTGAGGGGGATGTTGTTGGTGGTTGGTGGTGGTGGTGGTGGTGATGGTGATGGTAGTGGTGGTGGTGGTGATGGAAGTGAGGTAGATGTGATGCTTTTGGTGACAGTGGTTAATTAAATTATTTATGTAGTATTTTACACCATCCATAGATGTACACAATTCCTTTAACTTGAAACTAGACCTATTGAAAACTCATTCTCAGTCATTGCATACATGTTATGACATAGTTTATAGTCTGTGAATATATTTCAATCACACTGGTTGATTATATTCGTTGGACTTTTACTTACTACAGACTTCAATTTGATTCTACAAAATTCTGTGAAAGGAAATTAAATTGACATATCATGAGCATAATTTACCCAAATACAAGTCCTCTACTCCAACTCAAAGATTATATATATTACATAAATTTGGTACCTGTCCAAGTGACTGTTGCATTAGACTAGTTATCGCATTTTGTTACATAGATACCAAATACTACTCAACAACTACTTAACATGACACAACTACAAATATAGTACAAATGAGTTGAAAAAATGCAAGATGACTCAAAGAACAAAGTGAATTTTAAATATGGAGCATTACATCATGCTCAATTTGTTTGAAAAAAAACAAAAAACAAAGGAGACAAAGGCATTTAGTGCTCAAGTAAATGTTTACACAATCAAGATATATAAAATTGACAGCAGTCACATAACAACATTGAATAAGATGTATACAGATTTCATCCACATTTAGTCTTCAATACATTTTAATGGTAATTTACATACCAGCACATGATTTGACTTCTGTGAGATTCATATTGCCCTATTTCATGGTTCAATCAAGAAATGTACAAAAAAATAGACTGCAAAAATGTTTATTCTACAGTCCCTTTAAACAGTATTATTTATGTTACTTTCAATATATTGCAGAAGTTAGTACTCGGGTACATGTAGACACAAGTACCTCCATCATACTACATTATAATGGAATATGCACTCCTATGCTGGATTAACTTTTAATGTGTTGAGCATTATTTTAACAGTGCCACGTGGGAAACTTTTAGATAGTGACAATTTCAAACAGCTATAACTTTTTACAGTGTCATACAAACAGAATTGTAGACAAAAGTATACCCTTTCTACCAATGTAATATTTTATCATAATGCTGTGAATATATCTGAAATCCCAATGACTTTCATAAAGATATTTATTTCAGGTCCATCAATAATCACAAAATGTTTGAAAATGTGTGTGTTTTTTTGTCATTTTACAAAGAAATTCTGAGATAAAATCTCAAATTATTAAGATATACCCCATATAATCCTACCAATTTTATATGTTATTTAGTGAGGCCTGTTCCATTAGTATGTAAAAGTATAAAACGAAATTAAACTGGTGTCATAACATTCATTTTGACAGCACTGATTAGAAAAGTACTATTTGTGCGGCACGTTAACAGTTAATGCTTCAGTGCAGAGGCATAAAAAGTTCAAATTACCTGAGCAGTCAAATGGAAATGTATTCATTGTGAAAGAGGCTTTACCATTAAATCTAAACTGGTATAAAATGGCACAAAGTTCCTGGACCCTGAGATATTTTAATAACACTACATCAGAAAATAAAATCAGGTTTACCAATCAAACTACTACACCAAACTGCTGCGTTCTTGTTTTCTTTTGAATCAAATCTGGGAAAGAGACTTAAAATGACCATGTCGCCCATTAAAGGTAAAGAATCTCATTTGCAACCCTCCCATAACACAACAAAATATTATTAATGCCCTTAGGCTATATTTATAAAGGACTTGTCTGTGAAATCTGAAAATCAGAAACAACCTAGATTTTGACAAATCTTCCAAAAAGAAATAGTTGTGTAGTATAGGCACACTGTTTCAAATCTCACTTAGGTACAAATTATGGACATACAGCCTGTCCATGGGTATATTACGCTGATTACAGTACTTACGTAATACCAGTCTGTTGTGCTGGCATGTGTCAGGGACAGTGAAAGGAATGCAAGGTCATGTAAGTGTACAGTACAAACTTACATATATTGCACTATGGCATGGAGGTAAAAGGAGACTTACATGCACTATCTAAACATAGACTAGTGCTACTAGTAAAATTTTTGTCACAAGAGACAAAAAATCAAATCGAAGTCAAACGTTTACAATAATTCCTCTAAAAATGCATTTCTAGCTCCTACACTTTGTTAAAGGTTCTTATACAGCATTTTCTTCTATATACCAGTGTATTTGCACAATGTTAAATTTTAGGTGTGCAAAAGAGACACCCGACCTTTCAATGCCATGCAGTAAATGAGTTTGACTCACTGAACTGAATTGGTTTAATAGGATCATTTTAGTAATGATTTACTGGCCTCTCATATAATAATCTTATTGAGAAATAGTACATCGTAGTACATGAAATTACCATAAATTTGAATTTGTAAAAAAAAAAATACACTCACCATACATGATGACCATCAACACACAGTAAGCTTCAGAAGGTAGACTAGAAACTTTGGTATAGGTTTTACAATACTGTGTTTCACTTCAAAATGTAACAGTCACTACAATTCCCACAAGAATGAGTTCTAGCTCCTTTTACTTTGTTGGAAGTTCTTAAATGGTATCTGCTTCTATATATCAGTGTATTCAGACGATGTGTATACTTTGCTTAAGGTTCCTAAACATTATTTGCTTAGGCTATTATATTTACACAATGTCTATACTTATCTAGAGGTTCTTAAATGGTATTTGCTTCTATACTATATACCAGAGTATTTACACAATGTTAATTTCTGGCATGCAAATGACGACCAAATATAAAAAGAATGTTTAAATTTTAAGTGTAGGTTAGTGCCATAAATTCTTCATTAACAGGATGACAGATGAAAAGATGCTGCAATACAACTATGGCACCTTAAACATCGTAAGTAGGATTTAAGTTAGGATCTGAATCAGGATTATGGTTATGATAAAACTTATGAAATATGATTAGGATAAAGATTACAATAAAGACTAGGATAGTTTCAGGACGATGTGTTCAATTACCAGCATGGAAACAGAATTCCTATCAGCATTAATCCAAAGCGTACACACAAACCCCACAATCAAAATGTCCTCCTAATTCAAATTTTTCTAATCGCAAATTGTTGAGATATGGCTCAATATATTCTCCCATATTTTCCCACTCCCGTGTCGACAACAGCTGTTTCCAAGATAGCGCACGCTGCAAGTGATTTTCGTGAGATGAAAGTCGACCAAGTGAAGAAAGATTTAACTGAACGCGATACATTGTTTGCAAATCTTATGCATGCATGACAAGTGATAACTTGCAGTATTACAAGCGCACCCAGCCATATACACCATTATTTGTCTATGTATCAGAGATAGAGTCGAGGCCGGCCTCAAGGCCAAATTTTGCCGGCCTTGGCCTTGGCCTCGGACTGAGTCATGTGTACAAAGTCTATGGGAAAAATATTTTTCCACCGGCCTCATGACTCGGAACGGTCGGTCTTGACTCCATCCCTGACATCAATCTTGTCGACCCATCTCCCAGAAACTGAATGAAGGCGCATGGATTGCGAAATGCAAAAATAATCTCATTGTGCACGATTATTTTTTTCATAATCGCCGATACCTTTGAAAGGAAAATGAAAATGTTGACAAATTACAAACAGGAAAATACAGTAGTTTTATTTTCCTTACTTTATGTGAAAGACATTTTAACTGCAGTCATCTCAATTTAAAAAAAAACAGACCGCAGTTACGGCATTTTACCTGCTTTACCCTGAATGCTCTTGATCAATGAGCGCCTGGCTCTACAAAAACAGACTATGCTAATAAATATTTACACAAAACAAAGTACAAATACCATCGTGCCCCATCACGATCATCACTTGCATAAACATCTAAATTAGTGCTATATTAAAAAGGTTAAATTGCCTGCTTTCCTGCCATAAAGACCCAAAACGTTTTGAAATTTCAGGTTTCAGATAACCATGATTTGCCGCAGAACCTCATCACTTTATTCCAAGTATTTGGAAGGAGATGGTATCATGACAGCATTTTAGTAATTCTATTCTTATCCAAATATTTGTCTTTTAAATAAAAACTGTGAAGCTATATATTTAACGTCAAACACTGGAATGTTGGCACTCACATTTCTTGAAATTAACAATATGTATTTTTTTCTTATTTCAGAAAAAGAGTTTCAAATACTGTTTTGAAGTTGCCCAAATATTACATGGTTTTCATGGAAGGTTAACTGGTTCTGGTAATAACCGAAATAATACAGCTCTAATTAAAATCATGATAAACCGTGTCACTTCCCAAACTATGAGTTAAAATGCTACATGAAACTACATACTTTCGTTACTGGGGTGATAAAACCTTGTATCTCAATTTTGGGGGTAAAAATAGGGTTTATAATGCATTCTTGTAGCTACAATGCCACAGTTTGTTGTGTATAAACCTCATACATCAAATCTAGAAAATATAGCCTCCACTGCTTAAAGGTTGCACTAATGTTGCATCTCTGCATAATCCTGTAACTATGTTGATCAATCGTAATAATCATTTTTCTTCTTCACCTTTCTACAGGAGACGAGACTAAACTATAGCTAGTGGGCTTAGTTTAGGGTTAGTGACATGATTGGGAACACTTGAAAATGTCTCAAGAACCAAATGCGTTGAAATATATACCAACTATACACTAGCAGGAGTGGATCTCCCACCTGAGGGGATTTGTCTGTAATTTGTTTACTTAAGGAGAATCAAGCATAAACATAGGAGTATCTTAATTTTATCCGGGGACGATGAAAATAAGCCCCATAGAGAGCCACACAGCAGGTTTCCGTGCTATGAGAGATATTAACATAGTGTATTTTAGAATGAGTCAACGTGTGACTACAAGATTTTCACAGGAGAATCCTTGCATAGTTTACTTGATTCTAGAGTAGTTTCAGCCCAAGTTGAGGACTACCCCCAATCATGTCATTTACCTTTAAGGTAAAACAAATTGCCATCCCATTAGTTAGTGTATTCAGGGAGACATGTTATGGGGTTCTTCTGCAATTATTTTTGCATATTTAAGATACAAGAGTTTGTCACACAACATTACATGTATATCTCAATTCAAGTGCTTAATATACATGTATACATGTATGTACCTATACGAAATATGCATGCTTCTAAGTTCTTATTTCACTTCCTTCGATTGCCAACACAAATCACAAAGTCCATGATTACAACAGAGTGGAAATTTTCATAATGAATTTAAATAGTCACACATTTGGCACTGATTTGTTTATTTTGATTGAAACCTGTCTATACTGGCCAAAAAGTGGTCTTTACAGACAGATGACTGCTATAAAAAGGTGGCCAGAAGTTTGACTGTATTTGCCCCTAAAACAGTCCATCCAAAAACTTGCTTACAACAACATTGTACAGTGTCAATTGGTGTACACATCCTGTACCTATTCAACACATCAATTTGAACAAGATTCTTTTTGGTCAATAGCGTTTCATTGCTAGTTTGTGTAGAGTCTGCTTCCTCAAGTATGAATCTCGGGAAGTATGAAAATTTTTCTTTTTGTGTCAGTTGCGTGCCATATCAATATTGTGAAAATTTCCACTCGCACAGTACTAAAATATACAATCAATTCTACACATTCATGATGTCATAGTGACATAATATACAGTTAACAAAATTCTGTACTTTAGTTGCAAGGCATCAATATGATGTCAAGACCACTCACTTCCTCCACGACCAGCTTTGTTCTGCCGACACGACGAACTGATTTAGACGCCATTGCTGACGACGATGTCATCGTAGGAAGGCGGTGGCGAATCATTTGCGGTCATCTCAATGTCGAGGTCGGGGTATGTTAACTTTCTGACGTGGGTTTCGTCGTCGAACTCGGACTGTAGACTGGTGAGGAATCTCTGTAAGGAGGAGAAATGGGATGACAGTAAAATAATGACCGGGCTTTCACAATAAAAGGGTAATTCTTGGTATTGCAAATATGGCATTCAGAGGTAGAGGGCACACTTGTCCAAGATGAGTTTAATCAAACAAACTTACATTTGACCATACATAAATACAGGTCAAGAACCGAAAAAGTCCCATAAAAGTGACATGTTCAAAAGTTTTGGTGGTATCAAGAACCGAAAAAGTCCCATAAAAGTGACATGTTTAAAAGTTTTGGTGGTATCAAGAACCGAAAAAGTCCCATAAAAGTGACATTGTTAAAAGTTTTGGTGGTATTGTGGTAGGCGGCCACACAAAATATAAGTAAATGACTGCATGAAATAGTCGCAGAGCAAAAGATGACATCTCTGTAATGTAACTGGCCCACAAAGTATGCATATTACGCAACTCATATATAGGGCCAATGAAAATTGATTATTACTTTCTCGTCACCTGCCCTCGTAATGATTTTTGGGCCACGTAAGTGGCCGAAAATCCGAAAATAATTCATTATTTTGAAAAATTCTTTTCAAGCCTCACCTTTTCAGTTGATTTTGGAAGTTTTGGTAGGAAACGAGTCTCGGAAATGAGTTTAAAACACACACAATATTGTTCGTATTTCGTTTCAAGATCGCCTGTTGGTTCATAATGCATCAAAAGGGTTCCACTGTACATGTTTTGGGTTAGTAACTGGAAATGTGCAAATGGAATGAACAAAAAAGCATTTACGTGTTTGTAAAAAAAGTTAAAATAATGAAATCCTGCATGTAATGAATAATGAATAATGAATAATGAATAATGAAATAGTTCCCTCCTTATGGGCTGAAAAAATGTGACGGGAAACTCATAATCAAGTTTCATAGGCCTAACATAGCAACAATACAGTATTTGTGAATAATGGATGGCAGGGAAGGGCTCAGAGAGAACCCACAGATAAAGAGAATTTTATCATTATGGTTCAAATAGGTTTCAAGTTGGAACCTATAATTATGTCATGACTGTAACATAATGTGTTCTGACGTTACTGTGCAATCACACGTAAACGGATGCCATCTTGTAACCCGTGGAAACTAAGTTGGCCAAACTCTCTCGTTCAACAACTTGGGAATAGATCAGGGGGAGAGTAGGGCAATAAGACCACTCCAGACTGCCCGATCTCACCTCCTTCAGTGATCCCTCCGTAATAAGCGGCTTGTGCATGGCTCCGATGATCCCCTAATGTGACCACCCAGCTCAAATCACGCAAAATGTAGGCCAAAATGATTGTTTATTTTTCTACCTAGTTTTAGGGAATATGCTCTTAGCTTTAAAATGATATATAGCTTGTTAAAATTGGACCATCCCAACCCAGACATAAGCGAGAGTTAGGAGATCCATTTTCACAGAAAAGGGAGAAAAGATCACTTGTCCGAAAAATGTGGTCTAGAAAAACTGCCAATATCTCGGTTTTGGTTTCGTTCTGAGCCACCAAATTTGACAGTAGGTAGAGAAAAGATCAGTCTTTCAGATGATTTCAGATGAGACAAACTTTAAAATTTGAGTTGGTCTATTATAAAGAATCATATCCTGAAACTTTTTATTGGTTGGGAGCTGGGCGGTCACAAACGTGACCCGTCACCACAAATCAATCAATAAGTCGCAAGTTTTCGTGTAAATGCAGTAAATAGTCGAGTTGGATTGCAAAAGTTGATTTTGGGATTGCGATATTTTCTGAAGGTACATACACTTATCTTTTATCTGTCCAAATTTGAGGACCAGAAGTGATTCAGAAGTATGATTTTTCTTGAATTGAACTCGACCATGTTTTTGTAGGAGCTTGAAAATTTGGCCGAATTTGATCTTCACATCGCGAGAGTTACCATAATATAACTCTGAATATAAATGCCTGTTTTCCGACATCGTCAAGTCCCCCTGTAATAATTTTGGTATCACCACAAAGCTGCTTTTATGAACTATTCATTGATGATAATTGTAAGCACTAAAAGGATTTACCAAATGACAATTCTCATTTTGAAAGTGACTAGTTTTACCGCGCTTTCTATGGAACAGTTGTCAAAGGCCTTCTGTTTCGTATGAATGAGCACCAGGGCTGCCACTCAAAATTTTGATTTCCCCCTACGCCGCATGCGTATTTTCCCCTACGGACACCACTTTTCCCCTACACCTAATTAACCATATTTTCCCATACGAACCTATGTTTTCTCGTACAAAATCGACTTTTTCGCTACAAAGGTATGTTTTTCCCTAAAAAATAACTTAGAAATGCAAAATATTGATCACAATTTCTTCGGCGGAGATGGACAAAATGGGCGAATATAATCGGATTTCCTTGGAAAAATTACAAATATTTCTGAAAATTGTCAAAACCCCCTACATCCCCTACAAATCATCAAAAACCCCTACGTTTCCCCTACGGAAGGTCATTTTCCCTGTAGGTATCCCCTACAACCTACGCATGGCCAAAATCCCCTACGGTAAGGGATTTCCCCTACGAGTGGCAGTCTTGATGAGCACTGTCTTTGCAGCCATGTTTCTCTGCTTTCCTGATAATGGCTTACGTGATAGTCCAAACTTGTGAGCAGGGTTTTAAATGGGTTTGCTTCGTCCATCCTAGACAAATTATACATCAACTGAAAGCTTAGAGTCTCTATTTTAAGACAGTATGAAAAATGCAATTCCTTATTTTACCGACTTATGGTGCGTTTTGTGGTGACAGGTCACAAGTAATACTTTGTGATTGTCTGCAAAGTATGCATATTATGTAACTCATGCAAGGAGAGTAGACTATTTCACGGGCTACAACAGGGCAAGCATTACCACCCCAGACTCCCTGATCTCACCTCCTTCAGTGACCCCTCCGTAGTCAGCAGCTGGTGGATGGCTCCGATGGGCATGCACAGGATGGAGAGGAGGGCGACACACCAGCCAAGACCCTGGCACCACCGGGGGTATTCATAGTCCCCATACGTCACGGGCTCGTAGTCCACGATGGTGAACACCAGGATGGCCTGGAAGGGCAGAAATGAATGACATGAGGAATATCAAAGGTAAATAGCATGATTTGGGGTAGTCCTCAACTTGGGTTGATTATTATTCTAGGATCAAGTATACTATGGAAGGATTCAGCTATGAAATTCTTGTGGTCAAAAGTTGACTCATTTTGAG
>JZLH01S0029923.1:16701-40898 GCA_001188425.1 Eucidaris tribuloides
AACTACGTGTGTGTGTGTGTGTGTGTGTGTGTGTGTGTGTGGTCTGTTGCAATTTGCACATGGTGTGTGGGTTGTAATACTATAACATAGGACATGTATTAACTCTCTTATCCGGCCATATCACTTATCCGGATGACTGCTGGTCCCAACATCGCCGGTTAATCGAGGCCGAACTGTAACACTGACAACACCCAATCCTTGGGGATTGAATCAGCAAGTGGCAGCAAAATAAGTGAAAATGGAGCATATAATGCCTATGATATGCACTGGTAATCCATTGTTCCCCACAGATATTACAAATTTGTATGACTTTCGCATCAGTTGAATTTGATACAAAAATCACAGAATCCGACCTTTGATATGAAACTTATGGCCATATTGGAGACCTCCAGGTAAAATTTTAGATCTCTTCCCATTCTATTCAAGTCATCTTCTTAAGGATTTATTACATAATTATGCTATTGCTGAAATTTTTACTTAAAATTACATTTGCTATTTTCTATGCTTAAACACCTGTTTCGTAACCGATAAATTCCTTGTGAGACACATTGTACTTATAGCATTGTGATCAAATTATAGAATTTCAAGATATTTTGATCATAATTGTGTTACTGTTAACCTTATCTGACCAACTACTTAATTAATGTGGAGCTGTACAATAGTTGGGTTTATTAGTACACTTGCAAAACCTTAGATTACTCACTGAAAGTCAAAAACGTGGAAAACTTATTCCTTTTTTCGAAATATAATATAAGAAAATAAGCTGTAAAACGATTACCTGTGATACCATGTGACTGTATAAAGTATCAATCATGTAATTTTTGTGATTTCTCAGCTAGTTTTCGTGGTTGCATTTTTGGTAGCTGACAAAAACATGAATTCTTTATGTGGGTCATTTGATCATGATTCATAAATTGTATTGTAGCTATATACCAAAAAATGTGAATTTTCTCTACCTGCCTCTTCAAAACAGCAGAGCAAACTGATTCATAAATTCATTTGTGTGTGTTCCCTGGAATTATGCATTTCTGTATTCTGCCAAGAACATACCAAATTAAAAAGTTGTATTGTGTTCGATAAAGTGATGGTTTCATCATTAAAGCAAAGGTGCTTCAACTAGTATTTGTAAGACATCTCTGTAGTATATCAGGCTTATCACTGATCAGCACTGTGATTCTGAATGGGCATCAACAGCACTTGAAGATTTCAAAATTAGAACTTGCTGGTCATAACCAAGATAATTTTGATGCCAGCAAATATGACTGATGACAAGCATACTAACCAAGCAGAACAAAAATATCACAGTGGTTAATAAAATGGATGGAGACTCATGTGTGCATGTTGTACCGTCTATAGAGGCATCAATTCTGAAAATATTGGGGGGAGGGGGCAAGAGAAATCATATCAATTTGTCCCCCCCCCCCCCAAATAATTTTGACAACTTGATGAATTCATAGAACACAATGCAAGGATACATTTAAAATGTAGTGCAAGGCACTGCAAAACTATTAAAAACCCAACACAAAATTGCTACTAAATATTTTCAGTTATTCAGCACGCTTTGGGTGCAAAATCTTATATTGCAATTTTGCACCCGAAGGATTGAGACCCCTGACTGTTTTTGTTGGTCATGAAAGTCAGTATTACTGACTGATATTGGCTCAATTAATACAACTAAAATTATGTTGGTTGGGCTTATGTGGGTTAAGGGATTATCTTATGATATGATGGATGGAATGGTGGAAGATAGAAGGAGAGAATGTTGGAGAAAGAAATGTATGAATTAGATGATGAAGATGAAAGTTTGGGTAGGGTAGGGGTGGCAGGAACGTAGGTCAATGATCGGGGCATTGGCTCATACAAACTCTCTAGAGAGTACTGCAATGTGACATCACTCTGGTTCAGAAAAAATGTGTGGACAATGGTGGAACCAGGTGCAGCACATCACAGCTGGTTGTTTCTACCAATAGGAGAGCCGCAGTTACACTGAGTTATGGTTTGACTATTCTGTGTCCCCCCCCCATGACAAAAGGGCATAACTGACATTTTTGTGTTTTAGAGATATTGAGCAAAATGTATTTTGCTCAACACGTAAAGCCCTATTCAGTGTCATTTTAACAAGCGGGTTATGAGACAAAGGGACACTTCTAATTAATATTTTTTTTGTTCTGCATGTTAAGCATGATGTACTGAGTCCTCTACACTATTTAAAGGCAGGGGATCTCTTTTGCAGGCCTAAAAACTAACATTGTGTGAATACAATGGCATTTAGAAGAAAATGCCATCTGGGAACCTTTAGCAAAATATAGGAGCTGGAAACTCAGTTTTAGTGGAATTGTAGTGACCGTTAAACTCTGATTTGATTTTTTTTCTCGCGAGGAAAAAATTCCTACCATAGAACGTACACTAAACGGCTATTGTTTTCCTTTTGCATTTTTGAAATTCTAGGTGATTACTGACTTCCAGATTTCACACACATGTTCTTCATCAATAATCTAAGGGCATGGGTTATCTTTTCCTGGTCTGTGGGGATGTTTGCAAATGAGATCCACTGCCTTTAACTGAATTTTGAAAAAAATGTCAGTTATGCCCTTTTGTCATGGGGGGGGGGGGCAGTATTGTCCCCACACATTTCTTATCCAGTTTGATGTCATCTCTTCTCTTTATTCACAAGGTTAGGTAGTCCTTCCATTAGCATACCTATTTCCAGAGGGCTGCTAGTCATAAGCAAACATCATGAAGAGTAAACTTTACAAGCAGTGAGGTTTGTCAATTGTAGGTAGACCCCAGTGTAATGATGGCGGTTATCAGGGGTGGCCGTAACTTGAAGGAAGTAGAATGAAAAAATGTGGTCAATGTTTCCTCATACATTTTATTTCAAACATGTTTATAGAGAATGCATGGTTCTTAGAGAATTACTTGGTATACAGACAATAGAGTGAATGTATGTCACTCAATTCTTCACATTCATTGTGTTATAAGCAACTTACTGCAACCAAAGTGGTATTTTTAAATGATATTCATTGGTTATTTTGCGATATGTATAGTTCGGGATTGTTTTTACCAACTTCTGTTCAAAGCAAATAATATATGTGTAACAAATATTTATACCTGTATGTACTTGTAGGGAAGCAGCAAAAGTGTGTGATAATATATTCTGTATGTTTCTTGAAGTGTATCATGTAGTGGATACCTCAATGTAAATTCTGTGTGAATATGTGAAATATGAAATGTAACTTCTCTTTAAAACCAAATACTGTTTTGGTGAAGTAGCATTCCTGGAACCATTGAAATTGACATTCTACTGAATATGTAAGTGGAACACTGTCCATTTTGAAGGAAAAAATTTGTCTTAAAATAATTCACATATTAATGATACTTTTGTTTCTTAGAGAATATATGATCCATAACATTATGGTGAATTCTACTTAACCCCTTGCTTACGGGAACCGGATGGCCCCTGTACAAAGTCTATGGGGATTTGCGGAATCTCGTAGTCAACGGGTTAATGTATGACACAAACTTGAATATGGTTGGCTCAATTTTCAGGAAGAAATAATGTGCAGTGTGTGCCGAAATCATGAATATAACTATACCTAATTCTACTTATCTGAGATTGGTGTCACTGGTGCTAGGATTTTTTTGTATGTGTTCTGATATTTACTCCTGTGAAAAGTCAAATATTTCATGATTTTGAGTAAATTTGAGTTTTGGATTATTCATCATGGCAGTATACCGTATACACAAATTACGTATACACAGAGATTGATAGGCCCATAGATTAGGTAGTATAAATGAATGTTGATAGGTATGTAAAATAGTAGGTAGGTATGTAGGTAGGTATGTAAAGTAGTAGATAGGTACGTAGGTAGGTAGGTAGGTCGTAAGCATGTATTAGGTAAGTAGGTGGGTAGATGGATGGATCCCTGCATTACTACAGGTAGGTAAATTGGTTGGTAGATAGATGGATGAATAGATAGAAAGATAGATAGATAGATAGATAGATAGATAGATAGATAGATAGATAGATAGATAGATAGATAGATATATGAATAGATAGATATATAGATAAATTGATTAACAGGCAGAAAATAGTGTGAAATGCCTTCAGACAGGTAGTTAAATACATTACAATTGTTCAAATTGATGTTAGAATTATGCAAAATTTGGGATTTGCAGCTCGGATATTATGAATTATGATCTGTTTGTAAATTTGAAAGATTTGAAACATTTTGAAATTGAAAAAGCTTTCTGAAATAATAAATGACATTTAGCACTACCACATGACTATACTGTGTTTAGCTGGTTAAATCCATTGGGAATCTGTATTTACTAGAGTAAGTAAAGATGCCAATAAAATTTAGTATCAATTATAATCTGAAGTACACAAATGTATTTGGCACTTTTGCTGGTCTACTCATTCTGCAGTGTGCATTATATTTTATGTAAAATTAGCGGGGGTAATAATGTAATGGAAAATCCCCATCCTCCGCAACATGCTTAGTATGCACTATTGCACTGGTTATGGAATTTCACCATGATCTGCTGGATGTAGTTAATTGAAGTTTCATGAAGTTAAAATGCAAGATATGTGTAGGTATTTCATCATCATACATATTTGTTTTATTGTTGCTTTGAGAATGTGCATCTAAAGATTTAGTCTGTTGGCTGAACTGTAAATTTTGATGAAAATAGTAAGAATTTATGAGGGGGGGGGGAGGGGAACAAAAGCTGTCAAGTCCTGACAAACAGTTTAAAAAATGATGTAACTTGTGCTGTTTCAGGAGCTGTTTCGGCAAAAAAAAATAATTGTTTCTAAATCTTGAAATTCATTTTTCTCCAAATGGCAAAAATCCATATACTATGTCATGGTAAATCTGAAATTTTGAGTTTTGTGCTTGATTTTATTCACTTGTGGGACTGAAATTATTGATTACATGTATAGTCATTTCATCATTAAGAGGTAATGGCAGATAAGACTGATCATATTAGTATCATATCTGTCAATTATAGCAAGTAAGTAAGTTTGCTTACCGGATGTATTTTTGCAAACGTGACAAATTTATTTTTTTACAATTGTAAATTTATGTTTTATTTTTCAGACTTTCTATGCATAATCAACAGAACAATATTAACGAAGACACCGGGGGCCTATTGCATAAAATGTTAACCAGAGAAATTAAGTATGAAAACTATGTTTAGCATGATTTTACCATTCATTTTACTATTGAAAAAACAACTGAATAAGATAACCACAGAGTTTTTCTCTGATTAAAGTTTTATGCAATAGGCCCCAGATGTAATTTGAGGTCAAATTAATAACGATTTTGTGCAATATGTTTGGAATGGCTGGTTTAGATGGGCATGAGTACATATGTTGTGTTGTAGGTACCAACACAACATTTTCCTCATGTTTGCTAATTGAGAATGCTTGTTTTCAGATAACATTTTACAGGTAATTATAAAACATTATGTAGGCTCAATTTATAAAAATAGTAATGAAAATATTCTGTTCTTAGAGATGTATAATACCATCAACATTTTCTCTATGCATGTGAATGTAAAAACTGATTAAGTTAGATTTTGAAAATAACTAATAATTATTAAACAGGTACGTCTTTGGCAATGATTTGAATTTATCAAAGTCGGTCATTGATCTAATGCTTAGGGGCGAGGTTATTTAGCAAGCAAATTGTAGAACTTCAGGTATTTCAACTGCATGATTATGTTCAAGTGGATATATATAAACATGCCAGCCAACTCCAAGTCCCAGTTGCTGTTTTGTTTTTGTTTTTTTCATTTTGCCTCTCTGGTTAGGTACATGATTTCTGGAATGGTGAACATATTCCCACCAACACCCTCATTGGTAAAAAAATGTCTGCGTATGGCCTAACATATATACATACTTCTGTGATAACCACATGTTGGTCCTGAAAAAGCATTCCAATCAGTTGACATAAAATGATTGTTCGAACTTGAACAGGCGAATAAAGGAGGAGCAATAGTCGGTAGGGCAAGGCCAAATTGTGTGATTTTCTGTAGTCCCATCAGTGGTATTTTACAAATCCCTGGTGGTGATTATTTGAATATTACAAAATCTGTAAATCGGGTTTGTTATTTTTAGTCCATTTGCGCGTTAATGCAAAAATTTATTATGACGGCTATTTATAATGTCGTGACCAAGTACATTTTAGCAGTGTACAAACTACCAGGGACTTTTAACGTGTGCAAAATAAATTACGTGGCTGGAATAACACTTTGTCATATCCTCGTTTATAAACTAGGGAGTGCTTGACAAACTATGCAGTTACAATGCTTCTGCGAATCTGCAGATGTTTGAAAACAGGATAGGTACTTTCATTACGCATCTGAGAGCAACCATTCTATAAATGATGGAGGACTGCATGAATGACTTTTGTTAAATTTATTCAAAAGAATACCTAAAGCCACAGGCCTTCATAAATATTAATAACATAGCTGAAAAGATCGATTTAGCGCATGTTTGTGTGTGTCTGTGGAATCGCTATTGATGGTGATTCCTTCTGCGAATGGGACTGAGGAGCTGGCCTCATTAATTAGTCAATTATCTCATCAATGCACTAATAAAAAATTGGATAACAAATGTGTTTTCTCATCAGCAACTTCATCTTAATTAATTTGTAATGTTATTTTTCAATACCACTCTGGAGACCTTGGAACTTTTTTGCTAGAGTGTTATTTGGTCAATGCTCTGCCATTTAAAAGGAGAAGAAATCCCACCATTTTGGATTTGTTCAAGACTGTTAGTTTACCAGGATGCCTGTTTCACATTTGTACTGCCCTCCTTTGGCAAAAGAGGCAAGTGACAAAAGTGTCATTTCTTATAAATGAGACATATTTGTCTGCCATTTACATTGGCAATCAATGCAATATCAAAACATTTTGACTTTAGTATCTTTCAAATGAATAATTACAGTGCACTCTCAATATAAAGAAGTCCTTGGGAGCCATGAAATTGTTTCTTATAACGCAATTTCTTTATATGCAGGGTTGGCCAAAACAAGTAGAATACAAAGGAAATCAAGATATGGGACCAGTGATTTTACCTTCTTTTATAATGAAATTTTGTTATATCGGTGTTCTCTATAACGAGAGTGCACTGTAAAGTATACTAAGGATGTTTCAAAACCGTCAAGAACTGTACTTTCTACCTTTTTCCAAAGTGAGGTAGTGTACCTGTAACATTCGACAACCATGCCACTGATTGTATAAGTATAAGGAAATAAATCTGAAATATGTGATGTGTTTTTCTCACTTGCATTTTCATTTCTTCAACATTTTCACATCCCAGTCGCTCACAAAATGATCAGACAACAGTACTCATTTGCCAAGCTTGTGTGTTAATATTTTTTATTTGGTGATTGTAAATTATATTGATTTAAAGCAATAATTACATGTATGATAAACCTCATTGATGCATTTAAACCACTTTGATTTCAACCATTTACCTTGTGATACATGATTTTGATGTTATGTTTACTTATTGGCATTTGTGTTAACCTTATATAAATATATTTTCTTTCAGAACAAAACTTAAACATTGTGCAGACATCTAATGCTATTGACTATTGTGAAATAGGATAATTCCTTTAATATTTCAGAGAAAGCTACAGATTAGAACTAAAGATGTCAAGTTATAAATGGTATAAATGCATCTCTTTACAAACACAGAGGAAGTTGGTACTTTTCAGAACAAAATATTTACATTGAAAAAAAAAATGTCAAGAATTATGAATAACACAAGAGTTTAATGAACAAATGCAGATAACAAAGTAGATGTGTATTTTCCTTCAATTTACCCCAAATGTGCCATGACTGCTTGCTGTGAAGCAACACTGTATTTGTGATGTAAGTTGCAAATAATTTCAATAAATGCCATAAGCATTTTAAAATTATGTCTGGTGCAATGTGTGTTTCCTTCTGGTTGACCCCAAGCATACTGGGGATGTTAACATAAGTATAAACAAGTACCACCCTGTTTGAAATTGCAGACAATTTGAATAAACGACAAAACAATTTTAAAAATGATTACCAGTGTTAGTGTAGTATCTGCTAAGTTGTCACTGTTCTTTACAGTTACCTTTTTTTTTGTATTTCAAAGTTACCCTGTGTGTGTGGTGTACATTGTACTGATTTAAATAAATGCTGTAAACATGAAAGGGGAATGGCAAGATTTGAAGTACTCTTCATTTAGGACACAATGCTCCCAGAGTCAAGTATACCGTTTAAAGTTATTTCCTGGAAAATTTCATAGTCGTAAATTTCCTCTAGCACAATTATTATCAGAAAGTGCTGTGATGCTGAAATTTGTTCTGTAGCTTTCTATGGGATCAATTTCCATCAGGGTCGGAGATTAACTACTGGTAAATTAATGTTTGTTTCTTCTCAAGTAAACATATTCAAGATAAATACTTCATGCCTGAATATACACTCTCGCCAGTGTAAATGTTTTGACTGGTTCTTGAGGTATTTTTTACTTCTCCCAGTCATGTCACTGTCCTTTAAATGCAAGCATGAAATATTTGCGAAGGTATGACTGTTATTGGCAACACCTCAATCATTTGCATAATCTGGTTTAAACAATAACCACGTAATTTGATATTCACATAATTCACTGCACTCCTTCCAGTCCCATAGTCACAGAAATGCATTCAAAGCTTATGCGAATTAAACTAACAGGATACCTAGAAATTGTATCAATGAAAAATATTGCAAAAAAAAATGCACGCATTATGCAACTTTTGTTTGACTAAAATTGGTTATACTGTATAAAGCACACTTTCAAAATTTGAATGCAAAGCATCTACTCATCTTTTCAAATTACAGTTGTCTCTAAAAAGGTGCAAAAGAATTTTTGCTTATTTTTGCAATCACTTTCACAGTAGGGAACAAATTGATATTTTCGATTTCCCTTTTTTTCTCTTACTTTTCTGATTTCATGATCACTGCACTCATAGTAGACAAATTCAGTTTTCAATCAACTGTACATTTATCACGTTATTAAAGCCATCACCAAACTGGACATCAATTGATGTACAAATATCCTAAATTCATTCATACAAAATAATACACTGCCCAAAGTACAAAATTGGGTTTAACAAATATACAAACTGTGTGACCATGCTTACAATTGCGTGTACCATGAAAATATGACAACTAATCCTCTTACCTGCTACAAACCCTACCGCAAGTTGTTCATATACATGAAGACATTCTTGGTGTATTTAAACTACTTGCCAGGAGTTTCTCCAAGATATGGTTATACAAATCATATGTTGCTACTCAATGAATAATAAGACATTCCTCTCATGCACAACCAGGTACACATAATTTAACTGTTCTCAGCATTTTTGGCATTGAAATGTAAAATGTGTACTGAATATGAGAGATGAAGTGTTCAATATTACATAAAATAAGTTTAGAATCCACACAAAAATAGAAAGACATATACATTATGATGTTGATCATTAGAAAACATATCCACCCCAAGGTAATCTAGACACTGCTATTTTTCTGAGGCACAGTGAAAGGCAAATAGCAGTCTCAAGATTACTATCCTTGTCACTTATTTCAACATCAAACTATTTCCTTTACAGTCATTACACCTCATCTTTGTTGAAACCCTATCTCTTTCTATCATTTTCAACTTGAAGAAAATATAAGTGAAGTGCATAAACCTAGTGATTGAATAATTCTGCAATGAGCTAATCCTTCCAATTCCACAAATACAATAAGGCCAAAAACTTTCTTTCACTGAAAAATGTAACCCCCCCCCCCCACGGTTTCGGATTAAGATAAAATAAATCAAAAACAACATCTTTACTTTGAAGTAGACACCCTCTGTTATAACTTATTAATACCTATTTGTTGGACAGTTTCGTGAAACTGAACACAACTACATTTACCTATAAAAATAAATTATTTGATTCAAGGTAATTGTCATGAGCTGTTTACATCCTTAGAGAATCACACCTGTACAGCTTCAACTATACACAAACTGATTTCATTTTTCCCTATATCTTAAATTTTTGATACATGTACCTACAGAGAATCCACCTTCATGTATGCTGACCCTTCCCAATCCCCCCCCCAAATTTGCAGGTATCGAAATGGACAGTCAAATAATTACTCAACTTCTGTGCTCAGCGTCCATGATTCCATATACTTTAATAACTTCTGATAAGCCATGCATAAGGCTTTGTCTACATCTACAAAGTGCACAAAATTCAAATGATATACAAAACTGTACACAAAGAGCACTAGAGGAAGTTGTAGAGGACTTACTTTAACTACAAAGAAAGGATTGCTACAAACAATAGGAATTTAAAAAATATTTAACATCATACACATTTCCATTGTTAATAACCGTTCCAAAAACCAATATGTACTGTTTTCAAAGTCAAGTGTAATATATGTAGAGCCAATTCAAAATAGGTTAGTATCTCACCAAATGTTCATGACCTAGTTATGATGCTTGGAAAAGCAGATATAGAATTTATTGAACTATAAAAGCATACTGGACTTATCCAAACTTGTTTGACTTACCCAACTGTACACACCTAATTGCAACAAACCATTAGTCATTTCAAGTACATGTATAGTTGTTCCACTTACGATTTTTTTCTGTGGTTTCTTTCCAAATACCACACTACGATGAACATGAGAAAAGAAAGAAATAATGCACTTTTCTGTTCTCCTCTGTGTTAGAACTCAAACACATGATGTTACACACATCATCCACCACACAACTATGCAAAGCTTGTTCTGAAGATTATTCAGAGGCTTAATCCGAGCCCCAGAGTTCAAGAGTTGATAATGCAAATGATACACAGCCTAATAGGCTCCATTACTGCAGGCACTTCACGCTCATACTCATACATTGTTTGTGGTGTCTTTAGTAATGTAAGGGCATGGTCATCAGTCTTCCTCATCTATGTGTCTTTCTTTGACTCCTCAGCTGCGAGTTGCTTCTGTAAATATCACAAGACAGAGAGAAAGAAATAAAAGGCATCCATCTTGAAGCAGAAATAATATATAGATGGGAGTCGTACATAGGACATCTCTTCCTCATATCAATTACAAGCTTATTACAAATGTATACATGATTTCCCTGGAAATATATTCATTAATTTCCATCATTATTTAACATCCAGATATCAATCAAGCTGACAGTTCAGATCAACTATCCAAGTGCTTCCTTAGCCAATTGGCACATACAGCGTGTTTCTATTGAGCCTACCGTATTTATCCGGATAAAATTTAACTGGCTAATAGCGGCGAAGGTCTGTTTCTATTGGATTGCGTTTTCCGGAAAGCACAATCGATCCTAACGGGATCGTATGATTACCGGCTAAGAGTCCGTTGACCTGGGTTGCCGCAAGGTATTGTGGGATGACCGAGGTCAAATTTATGCCCAATCAAACACACGCGCGCTGCAGTCAGGGGTCAAATTCCGATCACATGGTTTTGTTTATTTCCGGTTCTCACCGGCAAAAGACGGATAATAGTGGAGAAGGTCTGTTTCTATTGGGCTCTTCTCCGTTAAAAAACGGATAATGGTGGGGAAGGTCCGTTTCTATTGACGTCTTACGGTATCTTTCTCTGCTATTATCCTGCGAAAAGCAGGATAAATACCGGCGAAACTTTCTCCGCTAAAAAGACGGATAATGGCGGAGAAGGTCTGTTTCTATTGAGATCTTCTCCTCCATTAGCCGGTTGCATCCGGAAAACTACCTTCAATAGAAACACACTGATACAGCAACACGCGTCACTTGCCGATAAGCACAAATCTGCAGGTACAATAGTTACAATGAATAGTATCATATAGTCTGGTTTAATCTGTTCTTGAGAACAATGGATATCCGGATGGCGTTTACACATATTCCGCATTAAAGTGATAGGCTAACATTGTGGTGTCAATTAAAAAAATTGTCAAACTTTGATATCTGAGCTACATAGTAGTGTTCAAATGGACAAATAAACACCCTTAGAATACAAAAGTTTGGAGAATTACACTTGCAATGGCATAGTTATCATGAATAAACAATAAAATCCGGCTGCGAGTTTTATTTAAACCTAGGTGTTACACACAGTAAGTCTCATGGGAGGAAAATGGCACGTGAATCTGGTCAACTTACGATTTTCACTTTTTTAAAGCACTAAATAATCATTTTGAAATACAATTTTTTTCAGGGCTTCATTTTTAGACCTCATCAAAGACACTGGTAGCATGGGGAACCATGCGGCTCAGATTTTTTTAACTGTGGTAAATGTTAGCCAATACCTTTAAAGGACCAGGTCGGATGTGAATTTAAAACAAGAATGTGGTTTTTAACTTAATGTTTAATTGTTTATAAAACAACACAGTGAGATTTGGTGTACAGCACACGAAGGGTTAATGTTGTTATTGTTTCAAACTTCTTAGAAATTTGTAAAATATTGTATAGTTAACACAATTATAACAGAACTTGCGCACATTGTGAATTCTTATGGCACAGATTGATCTATCAACCATGATGTACATATTGTGCTTTTAAAAATAAATCCATTTGGGTTGTACAAAGGTACAGCATGGTACATGTAATTACAAATATACCTAAGGATATGTTTATGCACATTGTGTGGTACATCATGCCTTAGCAAATACTGCTTGTTATTTTATAAGCAATTAATTTATTTCTGTTACGTTTAATGTGTAAGGATTTCCTTTTTTTTTCCTTGTGTGTATATCAATCTAATCGCATCAATTTCATCTGTGAAGTTCCATAATTCTCAACTCTGAGCAAACTATCACCACAAAACTAATGTCTGGGCGTGAGTCACATAAAACTAATTTCAACTAAGAGTCAAAACAAGTAACAATACAACTCAAAAAGCAATTATTTAAATCATGAAAATACTACAATGTAGCTCAGAATCAATTCACATTTGGATCAATGTGATTAACGTTTGTACAATTTACAAGACGACAACAGAAGTTGAGTCAATGAAAATAATACCTCAAATCTACTTCTAGACTGCCATTATCTGAAGAAAGCCATTAAAGACAGAGTAAGGGATTTGCACGTCAGAAAACGGTAAAATGAATGAAATCAGCTCAAATCGTTCACAATGTGAAGATTTAGTATAAATAAACACCTGTCATAGAACCTTTGGATGGAATACATAATTTAGGTGAAAATCTGGACAATTAAACTTCAAAATTTACAGTGACGTCGACGTGCACAGGCCGTTCCAAAATTGTCCGATCAGCCGTAAGCCGAAGGTCGCGCGGAGTTTAGCCGTTTAACCAATCAGTGTGCTCCGCTGGTCTTGTGACGGTACACATAACCGCGATTCGCAATTTGAGCAAAATTTAAACTCACAGAAAGAACAACATTCTGGTAACATGTCATTATTAGTTTTTCTCATAAACAACAAATTCATGATGTATGGATCTCAAACTTTCAATACACCATTTGTAAGTACTAAATTACTGTTTGGTATTGATAATGAAGGATAATGGCAGATGAGACTACATTGACTGCAGGCACTCAAACCAATGTTAGGTCATTCATGTCATACTAACCTGTAGTTTACCATGCTCTCCTAGTAACCTGTCATACTCTGTGGTGACACCCTCTGCCTGCTTGCGGACAGCCTCCAAGTCCTTCTTGGTCTTCTCCAGTTCTGTTCAAACAAAAATAATAATTGTTTCAGTACTTGGTAGGAGTTTCAGTATGAATTTCAGTATATTTGTTTCAGTGTAATCACACCATTTGCAAACATGTTTCTCTCTTTCTCACTTATTTTGACAAAAATATGTCAAAACGTACTATAGCATCTATCAATTTCATCACAATCTAATCTTGTACATTCTTTTGCTAAAACTACATCTGTAATTATACGTAAGTATGTATTTCTAGATGGAGGCATCATGGATTAATGGATTAGATGGTGGTTTCTCGAGTGAGAGATTCCCATTTCAAATCCTTTTGCGGCATCTGTGTCCTTGGATAAGACACTAAATTTGCACCCAAGAGGACTAGAAAACCTCTATTTAGTAAATTGGCTTGAGCCCCTTGGTGGCAGTCGGGCCAGGAATACTCCCCAAGTAGTGGAGATGGTGCATACCTTGCACACCTGGGCAGACATAATACAACTGATGATCAGGGAGGGTAAAATAGAGAGTGCCTTAAAGGAGCTAGTTTTTAGACTATAAACCATCAACTTGAGCTTTCATTTCAAGTAATTAATGGATAAATTTATTTCATTTCTTTCTTTATCTAGTCACGCTGTCTCAGAACTATGTTGCACTTGATGTAAAAATGCCATATGCCACTTCAGTCCTCAATACAGGATTCTACTTCTGACCCATGACATATTGTACACTGCACAATAACTGCTGCTTACCTTAGTTATAATTAAAACATATCAAAAAAAGTTGATTTCACATTATAAAACTATATGTGACTCAGATAGAGTACAGGTTCCATAATAATCATAACTTATCTTAAAGGCACTGTAAAACAATGTTTCCAGTTTAAAAAATCTGAGCTACATGATTCCCCATGCTACTAGTGTCTTTGATACAGTCTAAAAATTAAGCCCTGAAAAAATTGCAGTGTAAAACAATCATTACGTGCTTTAAAAAAGTGAAAATCATTGAGAGACCATTCCAGCTTTTCTCCATAGACTGCTGTGTTGCAGAATTTCCTATCGCCCTATATAAAATTAATGTGCCAATTTGTATCTGCACATATTGTACTAGTGACAGCATAACTGTCCAAACTTTTGTGTTCTAGGGTTTTTTATTTGTCCATTCAAACACTTTCAGATATGTCAGATAGCAAAGTTCGACAATTTTTTGAACGGGTCTTCCACAGTGTTATATAGTGTCTTTAAATTAATTTTGAAAGTTTATACCAGGTTTATAATTGAAAGTAATTTTTATGCTGTTGAAACAGGTCATCAAAATGAATGAGCTAAAATTACTCAACATTCCATATCTTCCCCTTTTGGAAAGTCTACAAGCAAATAATCATCTTACCTGATTTTGTACTCTCAAGTTCATCTCTGGTAGATTTCAGATCTTTCGTCACTTCGCTGTCGGCAACAGCGGCCACGACAACATCTGCCATGGATCCAGAGCGAGAACGCTTTGTTTTGGTTTCTAGATCCTGTAAACACAAACAAACAAAATTAAAAATTTTAGATGTTGGTAAGATTAGATGCAGATGTTTTCATGATTCTATTTCCAATTATTCTCACAATAAAATCTTCTAGAATCGAATGATGTTGATTTCACTTGTTATTAACTAGTTTTGCAATTAAGCAGGAGCTACATACTTTATATAAATTATATGTGCTTGATCCGAACAATTTACAATTTTATAGTTACACTGTGCAAATGACTTGCCAACATTTCACATACTGCTTTACAAACAATTTGGACATTTTTCCCCATATATGAATAGATAAAAGATGTTCTGCACATATCTGAAGTCACTATGCATCTGAGGTCTTGTGGTTTGTTGCCAAGTTGTTGCTATGTCAAGCAACATTTTTGTTGTGGTAGTAAAAAAAGTGGTTATGTTGCAGAATCTTTGAGCAGCTTTGAGTGAAGGAAATTTGAAAACCATCTATCATCTGGATCAACGGATTATACAGATCAATGGTACTTTGGAATTTGGACTTGAAATTTTACCAGTCACATTTTACTAACTCTTTACAAGTTTCTAGATTAGCCCTGAACAGGAACTTTTATGGGAATTATTATCTATCAACATGATGATACCTGTATATCACACAACATGAACAGACTATCAAACAAAGCATGAGAGAAAAACAAATACAGTATAACACAATCACCTTTTGAAGTTCTTCTACTTCCTCCATGAGACGTTTGGCTTGATCTGATGCTCCCTGTGCCTGTTTGACAGATGCCTCATTGGACGCCCGCAGGGAGGCCTCAGTTGATATCAAGGTGCACAGACGCTTCAACACACTGTGTGTAATAGAAAAAAATATATTTTGATTGTATCTGCATTATATGTAGACAGAGATTTCTAAAGAGACCTCCAAAGCCCAAACTGATCTCAACATATTTCTTAATCTTCCATAGTCCATTATGCAACTTTTAAGACTGTTTGTTGGGTAAAATTTCAAAATAATCATACAGCACTAATATCAATACTGTATTGTACTGTAAAAGACTTAAAACAATGGAGGAAAGGCTATATAGTTGAAACAGACATATACACTGAACATGAACCCCATGCAAACTGTATCAGCCAATTTACTACAACATCCAATAAAACATTTTCACAATATATGAATGTCAGTTCCTGTTCATTGAGTAAACATGAATGTTGCTTTCACTGATAACTAACCAAAGAGTTGTGCTATTGTGTACTAACACACTACTCATTTGCATTTTATCTTTATCTGATCTAAACATATTACATTTAATCTGACATAGTTCAAACAAGTGTATACAGCATAATATTTTTTTTTATTTATCTCTTTTTAATTATAGAGAGGTGTTTGTGAATATGTAATTTTCAAAGAGAAACTGAAAAGATGTTAACATATTTAACCTAATTGTCGGCTTATCAGTTAAAACTGGATAATACTAGGTTGCCTTCACTTCCATTTATAAAATGCAAGCCCCATTTCTGTAGATGGCCACATAATAAACCACCACATGAAATATAAATGTTTTCATGGTAGTGCACAAAACGAAGTACAGAAAAGTTGTCTACAAACTTCCTAAATGTTTGTCAAATAGTTTGACTTCTTTCCCATCTAAATCACGACATTCTTTTGGAAAAGCTATCTTTATACGGAATCAGGGGCTCCGCCCTGCAATGGTTTTCTTCATATTTATTAGGTCGCCAACAGTTTGTTCATTTTAAAGGAATTAATTCAGACATAAGACCGATTACTACGGGAGTACCACAGGGCAGCATTCTAGGACCTCTGTTGTTCCTTTTATATGTCAACAATCTCGTCCGTGCATCTGATCTCTTTAAGTTTATACTGTACGCAGATGACACCACACTGTTCCTTTCTGATGATAAAGTTGACTGTTTAATCTCGAATTCCAACAATGAATTGGTAAAAATCTCTGCCTGGTTCAAAGCGAACAAATTACTCATGAATGAAGCAAAAACAAAATTTATGTTATTCAATGTAAATAAAAAACGGCTTTGTCATGACCTAATTCTACAAATAAACGACGTACCTATTAGGGCTGGCCAATGTTTAGATAATATTGAAATTACACCATGTTGAAAAAATATTGTCTACACGATAATGATCTCATGATTATTTCAAAATAACGCCAGAGGCACGATATGGCCCAAAATACCATCGATTATGAAAACCTAATGGGGTAAATGCATGCACTGCAGTGGGAGGGACCAAAAAATCCCTAGCTATGAATGCATACTCTGCACACAAGTGCTACTGTCTGCAGACAGGGAGGTGGGGGACAGAAGAGACACCTCCATTCTCTTCAGTTATCAAACTTGTGGTATTGAAAGCGGTAGAGCATTTAGTATAACTATCAACAATCATAACAACTCTATCAACACGCTCCCCACCAAAAATGTAAACAATCAGCACCATGAATCTCCTGATCTAGTTACAAGAGGGTCTACAGAAAGCAACATTGTTTTGACTACATTTTGATAACAGCCCTACAGGGCTGCAAGTTCAGCCTAAAATAGATTTATCTTCTTCATCACAAATCCGTTTTTCAACTCTGGCGAGATGTTCTTTCCACGATAATCGAATGAGGTTCAGATCAAATTTCGCCACCCCTAGTACCTATACCGAGAGTCGAGTTCACAAATTTTCTTGGTCTAATTATTGATAGTAAAATGAATTGGGATCAGCACATAAGTTTTATTGCTGCAAAAATTAGTATGGCTATTGGTGTTCTCAATAAAGTTAAGTCAATCCTTCCCCGTCCTACATTATTCATGCTTTATTATACTAAGGTATTACCATACTATAATTACTGTTCTCTTATACGTAAGTTAGAGTTAGACGTAATAGTGATTTTCGAATACCAATCTTTCACTCATCTTTTGCTAAGAATCAATCCATAAAAAAAACCATGGTGTATTTATTTGGAATAACATGGACAACCAGATCTGGTCTTGAGAAGTGGTGGAAAGACGACCCAGACAAATATGACTACCCCAATTAATGGAATCCACACATAGGAACAGCAGTCTAAGACTGAAAAATCCTGGATCAAGGTAAATCAAGGAACTCTATTAAATCTGTATAGTTTCAAACAAGCCTATAAGAAAACCCTGATGCTGCAAAGTTGATGGGATGTACTATTACAAAGTAAAGTTTATTTTCCTGAATTCTTTAATTGTTAATTTGATTTCACTTTTCTTGTTTTCCTGTAATTTCTCTAAAACGTATGCATGTTTTATTCTATTTTGTTTCGCAAAGCATGGCCTGATTTAACTTTGACTGATTTCTTTTATTGTTGATTTGACTTTATTTGTCTTATCTCCTCATAATTTCACACAAAACGTGTGTATGTTGTTTTATGTTTATTTTGTTTTTTCGTTTTATTGGTGATCCGCGTAACCACGGATCACCATAGATTTCGTCAGAATCTTTCTTCTTCTTTTTCTTTTTTTTTTCATGTTTCTTTCTGGTCATTTCTTGTTTTCAAGATATCTCATTAACGCCATCATCAATCATCTTGTAACTTAACATAGTTATGTCACGTGTTAACACCTCAACACACAATTTTTCTCAGTGTGGTCACTTGCCCGTGACGTCATCTATGACGTCATTAGTAAAAAAAGCTAGAGTTAACCTATATTTGCAATATCTCGAGCCGGCGGTGGAATAAAACAACCAAACTTGGCAAGGGTCAAGTTCAGGTCATGGGTCATCTTTTGGTTCAAACCACGTGCGCGCGCGCGTCTTCACATGCGTGTACGGGCGCGTCAAAAAATAAACATGCTCCAAATAACTTCTTATTAACGGTACTTTATGTTTCAGGTCATTTGGAGCATTTTAGTGCGCGCGGGTACGCGCGCGTTTTTTTCGCGTGCACCCCTTTCCCGACCAAAAAACATATTTTTTTCGATGGATCTAGATGTCTGACTGAATTCTACATCGTTAAGAACCCTTTCCCGACCATCAGGACCCACAATATTGCTTATATGCCCTAAAAATATAAATGCGCGCGCATTGCGCGTGTAGTGAAATATAGGCATTTTTATGATGGGTAGATAAGGTTTCAGATATCACTTTCTATGACAAATTCTTCTGACGTCATCTGTGACGTCACAAAGAAAAAATCGTGTTTTGCGCATATCTCATGACTGGAGTAGAGTGTGATAACTAAACTTGGTACACAGTAACTTCAGGTCAAAGGTCATCACGAGTGCTAATTATGAGCGCGCGCGCGCGCTACAATAAACGCGTACGCGCACGTCGAATTTTAAATTATTTTTTGAGTGAGAATTTTAAGGTGAAAAGGGACAGCTTCGAACAAGTTATGATACGCCATATAGACTGTCACAATATCTCAAGGTCTACTGATCGGAGCGAATACGCGGATCACCAATTCGTCTCAGTGACGAATTAAAATCTAGTTCATTGTGTAATTACGTCACTGGCATCGCCGCGGGGACTGGTCCTTTGTTGGTGGGGGTGGAACAAATCCTCATCCCCACTAGCGATGGATAGTCCTCCGTGGCAATGCCAGTGAATCACGTCATTAATGTGTGCAATTGTAATGCTTCATATTTCTGATAATTTCAGTACTGTTTTAAATTCATTGTTTTTACTATTGTTTCTACATCTATTTATCGTTATACTGTGTATTATCAGCAATTAATTTAACGGGTACATTTATTATTTATAATTGCATTTCATGTTTTTCATGTTTTATGTGTAGGTGTATGTCCGATTAATTTATATCCTTGTTATACGTTCTTAAAGGTGCCCTTGCACACAAAGCTTTGCTTTTTAAAGATGTCACCTGCTACTTTACATTGTTTTGATATTTTATATGGATTTTTAATGGAAAATAAATGAGAATTGAATTTAATTGAATTGAATTATTTATGACTTACAGGAATAAGAAGAAAGCAAATCCTGCAACGTAGAAGTTCCTTTGTGCACGGAATAGTTTCATATTAAGGATGGCCTCTGCATTAGGAATAGCAACATCCACGTCATCCTTGGCCTCTGAGTACTTCCTCACCTCACGCACAGAATCTACAAGGAATGCAATTTACAACTGTAGTTTCAATTTCAATCTGATTTCATTTCAGCATTTTCAGAATTCAAAAATACAAATAATCAATATAAATGCATACAATGACAATAACCACACAATGCACATTTCAAAATGATACACAATAATTGAATTATGAATGGAATATTCAGTTTTGTCAGTGATAAGAGTAATAATCATTTTTTTTTCTTTTTATTGGTAACCCACTCAATTAAATTTTGTATTGATTTGAAACGATAACATAGGTTACCACAGCAGACCTCACATCGTGGTTGGGGGGGGGGGGGGAAGGAAAAGGAATAGTGGAGACTTTTACACTCACAGAGTTGACTACCTTCCTAATTATATTCAATTTCATGCACATGTTACATCCTTATGTTTTTTAAGTTGTACTGGTAGGTTTTAATTACCATAAGAAAACAATAGTTTGTTTAAGTTTGCCTTAACTAAACAAGTTATCACAAAGTTGATTACCTTGTAAGAGCCTGCTTCCACTCCAGAATTAAATTAAGAATGTAACTGATCCTAACCTGTTGTACACATGTCCATATTTTCATCTTTTCTCAATTTCTTGTGATGCAAATTTTGTGTGCAGAACCTATACCCCATGCTACAACTGTCAGTGACATTTTGTATGCAAACATGGCAGATAATATTAAGTTCACAAACTAGCTTGTAATCCAGCTATGTGAACTATACCAGACATACTATACAATTTGAATTGCAAGTATTCATCTGACTATAATGCCCCACTACATTGAGTACATCTCCCAAGTGCTAATTTGAAATGACACAACCTTTGATATGAGCTTACTTTGACAAACATGTCTCTCCTTCATCAAACTCAAAACTATCAAATTTCACAATAATTTGTGCTCACCTGCCAGTACATTTATCTTTAGCACAATTCATATTTCAACAGCTAGACAGGTAAGTAGACCATAACTAATATGCCTCATAGCATTCAGGAAACCTGTATCCCTAGAACAGACATACTAGTGCCTAAACATAATACAGAAACGAACATGTACTGTTTTTCACTCAATTATATCAAGTGTAAAACTACACAATACAGGTTTTAACTGATTTACAGCAGATTGATATTCTTGGGTCCATGTTTTTTTGTCTTCAGTATATGAAAAAATTCCACAATATCTTTTCAATGTTTGCCTATAAGTGAACAAAACATGGGTTGAGCAACCATTAGTGAGTCAAAGTGAATCTTGTTGTTTGAGATGAAAAGGGTTGAAGTGGTTATATGGGGAGGGGGAGGGGAAGGGGAGGGGGCCACGGGGCAATGTAATTTTGTCTTTTTATATCATCATTATAACTTACCAATAAAGAGTAGTACCAGGATGGCCAGAAATACATTGAAGTAAATATAGGCATATGCACTAACAGCTTTGACCAATTTAGAATGGAAGACTTTTTGCCACCTGTCAAAAGAAAAGGAGGAAATAGAAAAATGAATGCAAATATGGTATATCAGTCAAGGAAACTATGGAGTGCAATGGCATTCTGAACAACCAGTACATTTCACGCGGTTTCATTAAGCATAATGATTAAGTCCGCAGTGGAATATTTCCACCAAGATATCACTCTAGTCTCGTGAATTACATATTGTACAATATGTATACAATTCTGAATTAAAATGTAGGATACACAGTTATTACTGATCCTTCATACATTACCCTTTGGGGACGACAGGCTTGTACAGAAGCCCAGTACATATCACACCAAGAAATCATTTTCTTCATTTATTCAGGTCAAAATGTGTACCTAGTGGCACAGAGTCATTTATAGGCAATATAATCTTAATTTGGCTGAAAAGGTTATAGCATTTTCTTGAGCAGCCAGTTATCTCTGAATGTGTCATCTGCTGGGCTTCTGTACAAGCCCGTTGTCCCCAAGGGGTTAAAGCCAAAAGAGTGTTTCGCCATTCTGTCAAGTTTTCCATCAATCCTTAACAATGTAGAGCATTATCACTGCAAACACCAGAAAATGAAACCAAGTACAAAATTGTTTGAATTACACATTGTACAGCGTAATTTCTGATCAGGTATCACTGTGAACATTATCTTTTTCATTTTATTTTTCGTATTTTCTCATTTATGGAAGCATTTCCCTTATACAATCTTCATGGAACAATAGCAATTATTCATAAAACAAGGGACACAGAGATGTCCCGTACAACACACAACTATTTTCATTCTATATCATAGAGAAATGATAAATTACTCCCAATGTCCAATTATCATGATTTTATTGTACTACTATAAATTGACCCCCAAACAAATCTTCTTTCCTCATTTGTGTGGACAGCAATTGAAAAATGCTGTGAAAATGGCCATTTTCTTAGCACTGAATCACCCAAAATGGTTTTGTTTGAGACCATGGCTTATGTGACACCATGCCCCTGACTGGTCACATGAGATGTCCCCAATATTTTGGTGTCCTGCTGGAGATTGCAGAAAACCAGGGGTTACCATAAACTTTTGATATGCCACTGAGACCGTTAACCCTGTCAGTGCCACACTCAAAATATTACATGCAAAGTCTATGGAATTTTGTTGAAATGGCACTTAGAAGGTTAATTTTATTTTAATCACACTTACATGTAAGGTTTGATGAATGGTAGCATCAACAGTATGATGGCAAACACCTCCACATAGAGGAAGGCTGCCACGAATGTCCACTGGAGGGTCATGGTGTCTCAGTCTATGTCTCCTTGGCAACAGAGGCTGAAAGACTGGCTGTGGTGATTTCACTGATGTTGGGGAACGAACGTCTGGGTGATTGTCAGAGCACTTATCCCAGCTGAAAGATATGAAATTTATTTTTTTCTTAAATTGTGATATTTTTGCAATTTGGTGACACATTATGTATGTTCTTAAACCTTGATTGACATCCAGGAATGCAAAGCTTACAATAAACCAGTTTGTAGATAGCTGATGAAATAAATGACCTCATAATACCATACATCTTTGAAAAATTGATAGCTCCCAGATATACCAGTAGCTCTTTTAGGATGGCATCTGAGAGCAACCATTACTACAGTACAAGTGATGGGCAGCATTAATTGCTTTTATAAAATGGGGATATGGATCCTAATCAAATGATTGGTTGAGAGCTATCACGTGACCAGTCTTTTATTTTACCTAACGACAAAATTTGCTAATGACCAGTGATAATGACCGGTACTAATGACCGCTGTGGCTTTCCATACATTAATCGTTAGCGCGCGCCCCGCGCTGTACGTAATTCCTCGGCAGTTATTAGTACAGTAACGTCTGTGCTGCGTGGTCGCGATCAAAATTTACTTGAGGCTAAATTTGGAGCGATAACCTGGGAATTTAGCGACAATGGCCGCCGCGGAATTTAAATCGTTAAGCTTCCAATTGCTTTCGGAAGATGAATTGCAAAACCTGGTAGACGGAACTGATGCTGCTAGTACAAACAGAAGCGTAAAGTTTGGGATCGCTAAATTTGAGGCTTTCCTTTGCATCAAACAGTGTGAGCTTCCTGAAATCGCCGCAGCAGCAGACGTGCCTCGTCTCGATGGTCTATTGCGTGAATTTTATGCGAGCCTACGTCGCGAGGATGGTTCCTGGTACAGTAAGAAATCCATGCAGGCGATAAGGTATGGTGTTCAAAGATACTTTTCGGATAACTATAACTTTGATATTTGCGATAAAGTAGCCTTTCCACAAAGCATGAAGATGTTCAAAGCTGTTCTGATCAAATTGAAAAAGGATGGAAAGGGGTCTGTGCAGCATAAGTCTGCAATTTCAGTCAGTGACATGCAATGAATCCTGAACTCATCTGAACTAAATTGTGATACCCCTACAGCAGGGCTCCACACTAACTTTTTTTCCTACTTGCCCTTTGGGCATGT
>JZLH01S0029942.1:0-11760 GCA_001188425.1 Eucidaris tribuloides
TCATGTGCCAGAGGAAGCATTCATAAATGAAATCCTTTACACAAAGAAGAACCGTATACCTTACAAGAAGTAT
Organism: Eucidaris tribuloides; assembly: GCA_001188425.1. Lineage (NCBI taxonomy): Eukaryota > Metazoa > Echinodermata > Echinoidea > Cidaroida > Cidaridae > Eucidaris > Eucidaris tribuloides. The sequence goes on from JZLH01S0029942.1 coordinate 74, forward strand.
TTGTAAAGAGAGGTTGCCATGAGGAAGCATTCACAAATGAAATTTTAAACAGAAAAAGAAAACGTGTACCTAACAAGAAATATTTGTAAAGAGAGGTTGCTCAGAGAAAGCATAAATTACAAATGAAATCAATGTGTACCTAACAAGAAGTATTTGTACAGACAGGTTGCTCAAAGATAGTATTCACCAATGAAATTATACATACAAAGAGAAAACGTGTACCTAACAAGAAGTACATGTATTTGTAAAGTGTGGTGGCTCAGAGAAAGCATTCTCAAATGAAATAACTAATACAAAGAGAAAATGTGTACAAGAAGCATTTGTAAAGAGAGTTTGCTCAAAGAACAACATTTAAATTACATGAAAGTATGATCAAAATCCACAATAGCTTTCTCTAGATATTGCAATAACAACGGTGAAGGGACGGAGGCATACAAACTTATGGAGATGGCAAAACAACCAAAGTAACTGTTAAAAAAAACTGTTGAGAGTACACAGATAGACCTTGCAGAGAAATTTTAGTCTATAGGGAAACCACAACATAGATTAATATAGTACATGTACGTGCTGAGGAATTTCCACGAGAACTACCACAAACATACTGTTTGACGAGGGCACAGATGCCAGATTCATTGGCGACGACATGCTCCTAAATGGACTCTTGCTATTTGTCAGCTGGGCGTATGCACATTGGTACAGCTTAATAATGCATAATGATCCAAAATATGTGTTGCTCTCGCGCAGTGTTTTCTAAAGGCCCATGACATCAAAAACAAAAGAAATTATCATTTTTACTTTTTGACATGTTTCATCCATATCCTGATTAACTCTAATGCAAAAACTTGTACTACATTCCACAAAAAAAGAAGAAAATCAAATACAAATTGATTTCACAGTCATTCAGGACACATGGATGTCAATATCCGACTGGCAGGAAAGTTTGCCATCGACAATAGGGAACTCACCCGGGAATTCCTAATGCTAGCTCTAGCACAAATTATCAGAGGGAATAATAGAAACACAGGTGCCAGTTATTAATGGGGTGTTGACGAGCATTGTCAATCTGGACTCCAAAGCTTCTGGATGTATTTCTGTCATGTACCATAGTCAGAGTAGAACTGAAAATAAACAAAAGCTAGTTGTTGTTTCTTAGCAGAAAAATGATTTACCCAATTTTATATCAGATTTGTTGGCCATTCTGTTAAGTCATCTGATGGAATACTAAAGGGAATGACACTTAGCAAACGGAGGGCAACAAATACCATTTGCAGGCCTTAAACTCTGCTTGCTTGAAAAAGTAGGAGAAAATTAAGAGCAAAATTCTCCAAAAAGTAGGATTCAATCCACCAATGTAAGAGGAAAGTAGGATAGTTATAAGTATAAAAGCGGGTTTCGGTGTTATGGGGGAGCAGGGCAGTGAATCTGTCTATGCTCAGGTTAACAACATCGTACGAGACCTTCGCGGGTACAATGATAATCTCAAGCTCTACCTCCAGGCAGTAAAGAATCAATGGACAATAAGCAACCCATCAGTGTACCATAAGTTCTCTACACAATGAATCATCATGAGAGCTGCATGTAATTACACCTACAATCGATGAAGTGCCGAGAGAGGGGGCCGAGGGATCAGAAGATGATGATTTTTGTTTTAGTTTTTACTTGATTTTACATTAATAAATATAGAATGATCTACCGAAAGAATATTGTTGTACCTAGTTCTTTTTTTTTTTTCTTGGGACAATCTATAGACATTTGAATACCTTTAATATCTCATCATAAGCATGTTTACTTGATCTTTATAAAAATGTTTGTTGATGCATTTATGATTTTCATTATATCATGGTTAATTCAGCCCCCAGGTGGTAACCCTGAGAAATTGTGATGTTTTCATTTTTGTAGAGTTTGAGGGGAAGAAATTGTTTTTGATAATGTAAAGCTGACGAAATATAAGCTCACTTTACATCTAGACTCAGTTTGTTACAATGCCACACTTCACAACTTCCAATTGATTAATCGATTTTGGAACAGATCCATGCAGGATCCAAAGTAAAAAAATTAGGAATATATTTATGTTTCCTGGCAAGAAATTGCCTAATTTTTACTTTGATATCAGGAAACTCCGTCCGTGTCAAGAAAGCAACATAGAAGAGACTATGGCACGGTCGCAGATATATAGGCCATAGTGGACCAGCTCTACACTGACAATGACCAATTAAGCACGGCCGATGTTCAGTAGATGACCATCAAACATAGTTTCTTCTGCCAAAATCACGCAATGCTAACACCGTCTTAGATAGAGGCGGTGCAAACCTGAATACTGCCAAATCGTGGGGGAGGTCACAGGAGAAAAAGGGCAGCAGTTCTGTCGAGAGCTTGTCGATCGCGAGGAAAAGGGATGGATCAGTTTAGAGACTGCATCTTCATGGATGAAACAACAGTTCAACTGCATCTATACACATCCCTGTGCTTTAGCTACAAACAGGCTGAAACAACACGTTACAAAAAAAAACATCATAAAACACCCCACTAAAGGTGCATATATGGGCAGGTATTTCAGCAAGAGGTATGACAGAAATACTGGTGTTTGACGGGGGTTGTCACAGGATAATATAATGCATGAACGCAATCTCATCTGGACTCCAAAGCTTGTGGATGTACCGGTATTTCTATCATGTAGTCAAAATAGAACTATAAACACACAAATCTAGCTTATAGCAAAAAATAATTCACCAATTTCTCTATCAGAAGATTTGTTGGCCCTTCTGTTTCTACCTGATGAAACACTGAAAGGACTGACATTTGGCAAACAAAAGGCAACAAATACCATTCGCCAAATTCATGGTGTCATTACAGGAAAGAAGGCATTAGACAACATAAAACATACAAATTTTCCTTAATCACTGAAGAAATCACAGATAAATCTACATGCCAAATGGCAGTTGGGCCTAAAAAAAAAAAAAAATTGTTTCGGGAAACCCGCCCGTCCCTTTTTTTAGATGCCGACAGAAAATTTTTTATGCCTTTTGAGAAAACATAAAATATTTCATACACAGCCCGTGTGTAAAAATTGGTCAGATCTGACCGGAAATAGCATTAAATATTTTTATTTTTGGTGTCTCCTTTACTAATGCAAACCGTTTTAAAAATGAATAGATTCCACCGAAAAAAAGAACTCACATAATTATTATCGCAAGACGATCACTTTCCAATCATGGCCACACGCGCGCCAGCACAGCTCAGCTGCGCACCGCAGCAAGCAGGGCGAATGTTAACCCCCGCGCGCTGGTTCCCTGCGACTCGAACCGCCAGTCTGAGCCATAGTGAAGCGCTGAGATCGAGGGAACCAGCGTACGCGAAGCCCGGTACCGTGGTGACGTGAGGGGCCGGGGAAGCCCGGTGACGTGCTGGGAAATTTGAGAAATTGACACGATGTGGCGGGGGGTTGCGGTGTATTTCGACTTATGAAAAATCACTAATTTGTGCAATGATTTGTTAAATGAGAGTGTAATTATTGTAACATAATTATAATTTTAACCCTCTGTGAGAAATAAAGTATTAAAGTTGTTCATTTTGTCTTGTGTTTGAATCATTTTGTTTCGATCGTCGGAGAGTCACCACTTTAGCAATAAAATGGTTCATTCCATTTGATGCATGTTTTGACAGGTTGCACATGCAAGATATCTAAGTTAGATCTAGAAAGTTAAAGCCGGGAAAATTCCCGAAAACAATATTTTTACGGAGAGATCTTTAAAGATGGCGGAAGCCACTACGGAAGCGCTGATGTGCGTGGTTTATCACTGCCAAAATACTAGTAAAACCACTCGCCATATGAAACTTTATGATTATAAAAAAATCACGACATTGGACATCTATAAAGAGCACACTAGTGATACCACAGGGAATGAACGATGTACGATAGGTTATGTTGAAGGTGCCGTATCGTCAACAGGCCCGAGTGAACCAGGGATGAATGCGTGGTGGTGCATACAGCAAGCCGCTGGTGCTGATGTTTGATATCAACAACTCCGGTTCAATGCGTTTCATGAAGTTTCATTGCAAGCAAGCAGAAGTTGTTGCAGAATCGTGCACACCTGAGCCTGTACAGAAGAATGCCTTTTCGGTGATGATGCATTGATGTTGAAATGGCGAATTTTTAGTACAGCAGCATGCAAGTGATATTTGTGCAATGTTAGTAAATATTGAGGGTGGTGTGGTTAAGCCAATGGGAACCCTATGGGTATGCAATCATCTACTTCTACTTCTGTTATAGCTATGAGGGTGCTTTTCCAAGTCATGCTGGTGCTACCATGGAATTCTATGCAGGTCACATTGAAGGTGGAGTGAATTGGTGCATAAAACTGAAAGAGGAAATGTAAAATACAGGAAGGTTATATGGTACAAGTGATAGCAGAAACAGTTTAATGGTTTATGAATACTGAGTTGAACCCTTTACACCTTTTAGGCGTAAAATTAGGTTAGAATTTTAGTATATGCAAATAAAAAATTTTCATATAATAAATTTGTTTTCCTTCCATCCGTCCCAATTTTTTCAAACCATGTTACCCCAAACAAACATATTATTTTGTTTGGCCTTACAGCCACAAATTTTGACGAGAAAAACTTTTGCATGACCAATGTTCTTAAAAACATAGCTAACATCAAGTAACATGTGATTGTAAAGCAGATAAGTTCTTCACAAATACAATCAAGTGCCTGCGGAAAAAGGGAATACCAATGGAAAATGTGGTAAAATTCTGTGCTGATATTTGTATTGTGACGCTTAGGGTGCACCATTCATTTTCACAATTACGTCTTCAGTGTGATTGAAAAGTTTCTCTGTATTTTTTTTCCCCACAATCTTGTCATTGTAGTGTATATGGATATACATTGTATTCCCAGCATCACTTCGCAAAGAAAGAATGGAACATGACCAAATGGCTAAACAAAATTTTAGCCTGTTTTGCAAAACACATTCTAGCACTATAAGCAGAAAAATCCACTTTCGAGATATTTCTTATGCGACCACTGCAATAAATTCTTCTGGATCTACAGCAGTCTCTAAAAATTGTGGAAGGGAAAATGCATGCTTTGGCAATTAGAAAGTGCTGTTTCCCTTGGTGCTTACACCAATGTCAAGGACATAGTCTCCGCTTTTAAATAACATTTGTTCTGTCCAATTTGCTTATTTTAATCTCGAGATATGTTTAGATAACAATGAAATGGTAAACCCTCTTCCCATAAAAGAGGCACAATAGTGATTTCACTCTGTCATTATTTACTAAATAAATCTCGAGATCAAAATAAGGAAATTGAACAGAACAAACAGTATTTGGAAGCTAAACTATGCCCTTGCTGTTGATGTAAGCACATGTTATAACAATATTTTCTAAAGCTCCATAGGGCACTTTTCACGAGCACAATTTTTTTTTTGAGTCACGCTCTAAAGTGCTGGAGGCTGAAATACACCCTGCAACGGACAAAGTAAAAATATTTGCACTTTAAACTTGAGCATTCAAATCTCCAATAAAATTAATAAGACTTGCGTAGTATGGAATTGCAGTTATAATAAACAGAAAAATTGTTCAAGTACTTGAACTTAGATTTCAGGAACATTTATTATTGGACCTACTTTTGGCAAAAAGCTGTTGTTTTAAAATGTGAAAGTAGGGTCTGTGTGACTTGTACACCCTTTCATATAATCAATAATAGGGTGTCCACACCCAAATAATATTGTTAAAATGCAATAAATATGAGATTAAGAACAGACTTTTTAGACACAAAATTGGCTTTGTTTCAGACACCCAATAGTAATATACCAAATAACATGGAAGTTCTTATCACGGTTCTCAGCATTTCATGGAAGACAAATTCCTTGTTTTTCCCTGAAGGAAGTTACAATTTACACTATCATCCTTTTGACTTATATCTTGCATTGCTCATTTCCTTCTAGCCTCGTGTCCATACCATGGATACAAGGTGAGAAAGCCCAACCATTGGACAAATAAAATTCCCTGATATTTTTCCTGATTTGAGGGATTTTCCCTACTAGAAAAAGAGAAGTGATTTTTCAGATTTGCCCGATTTCCCCTTGGATTTGCAGTTACAGCCTGAAATGCACTGTAGCGGCCATAGTTTTTGCATCCAAAAATATGTCCATTTTGTGGAAACTGAATTTAAATGAAGGAAGAGAGGGAGAAGTACATACTTGTAATTTCAATCAAGCATATTAAAGGCAAGGGATCTCATTTGCAAATATCCCTGCAGACCAGAAAAAGATAACTCTTGCTCTTAGGCTACTGATGAAGGGCACGCATCTGTGAAAAATGGGGTCAGTAATTACCTAGAATTTGAAAAATGTGAAAGAAAAACAATGACTTTTTAGTGTATGTCTTATGGTAGGAGTTTTTATCTCACAAGAAAAAAAATTCAAATCAGAGTCTAACGGTCACTAATTCCACTAAAACTGAGTTTCTAGCACCTATATTTCGCTAAAGGTTCCCAGATGGCATTTTCTTCTAAATGCCATTGTATTTACACAATGTTAATTTTTAGGCATGCAAAAGAGATGCCCTGCCTTTAAATTACTACTCTTGCTTTCAATTCCATATTCATGATTTCTGTCTATCAGATATGTGTCCACTGCTACCACACAAACCCTTGGTCTATCAGCAGTTCAGCACCTCGGTCTACGGGGATTCCCTTGGCTGGGAACCCTGTCATAGTGCCTGGATCACATTTTGTTGATATCCTGCCTGGTGTCAGTGTTCCATGCTATCATCCTGCAGCCTCTGGAGTTCAGCGTCTATGATGCATAACATCCGACATCTCAGGACATTGTGGTTGAAGGTGGACAATGCTTGGTCAAAAGTATGTTCTGAAGAAAAAAGAAAACATTAGTTAAGTCTTACAGGCAGTGTTTAACACTGTTTCCAGTTTAAAAAAAATCTCAGCATCATGATCCTCCATGGAACTTCTGTTTCTGGTAAGGTCTAAAAATGAAACTCTGAAAAAATTGCAGCTCAAAACGATCATTCAGTGCTTGTAAAGGGAAAAACCATGAGCGACCATTCCAGTTTTCCACAAAGAATGTTGTGTTATAGAATTGTCCTCACGATATTAATTCTTTTCAATTCTTGTCTATATATATTTTGCAAGTGACAGCATAAAGTTGTCGTTTATTTTGTCCAAACACTATCGTTTAGGTTTAGATATCAAAGTTTGACAATTTTTTTAAATGGGGTTTCCACAATTTTACGCATTGTCTTAACTTAATTGTTATATCACCTATGCATATGAAGTTGGCTTTATTCAATCACTCAGTGATGACTCACTCCACACAAAACACTGCTAACTCCAGCAATATGCTGAGCTCTACAAACCAGAGGTCTTTTGTGTACTATGATAGTCGTGGGCCCAATATTCTGCAATATAAAACCAATTTAGAAACATAGTGTAATATTTACCATACAATGTTGCCATTGGAACAAACTGCAGCACATCATGGCTACCTCCTTGTTGACATTCCTGCAGTTGATCATACACCCTCTGGATGTGCTGGTGACAACGATAACACAAAATAAAGAGAAAAATGAAATGAATACATTAATAATCATTGATAAGGCCGAAATTAAAAATAACAAAAAGAGATTAAAAAACTGTAAGTAATTGACTCTCTTTGGTTAATTTGTGGGTGGTATTTCAAGTGGGATTGCTTTATCCATCCTTGACAGATTTATTTCCATTATAAAGCTTAGATTCTCTACTTTGCAAATGTGTGGAAACAAATATCCCATCTTTCAAAATTATGGTGCGTTTGTATTGACAGTTCACATTTGTTACATGATACCATTAAAGGTATTGGCTAACATTTACCACAGTTAAAAAAATCTGAGCCACATGATTCCCCATGTTACCGGTGTCTTTGATGAGGTCTAAAAATGCAGCCCTGAAAAAATTGTATTTCAAAATGATTATTTAGTGCTTTAAAAAAGTGAAAATCGTAAGTTGACCAGATTCACTTGTCCATTTCCTCCCATAGACTTACTGTGTGTACACCTAGGCTATTAAAACTCGCCCTGAGTTTTCAATGTTTATTCATGCATAATTTGCCATTGGCAGTGTAACTTTTCGAACTTTTGTATTCTAGGGTGTTTATTTGTCCATTTGAACACTACTATGTAGCTCATATATCAAAGTTTGACAATTTTTTAAATTGAAGCTCCACAATGTTAGCCTATCACTTTTATTGCATCACATGAGTGAGTGTTAATGCGTTCAACTTGAATCAAGGTACCTTTCTTACGGCTGGGTTGCAATGGTAGCCCACACAACTGACCAGTACTCTTTGGACGGCTATCCCATCCAACTGACCGCTTGCCACGATGGTCACTTGCTGGAACGTTTGGTTTAGAACGTACAGCAGACATGAGGAGAACCTTGTCAGAATGCTAGGTACCCACACAAACAGGGATCCACCTGGCTGGAAACTCTAATGGGAGCAACGAATAATGAATAATTGAATACATGAATAAATAACTACATTTACATTTGAATAGAAAAAAAATAATGTGCTAGGTATCCAAAAAAGGGACCCTGAGGCTAGAGACACTGATGTGATGGATGAACACATGAACAATAACCATATATGAATACATTTGCATAAACTAATACACTTACATCATTCCCATAAATTAATACATTAAAAGCATATTGGGCACCCACACAGAGATTCACTAGGATAAGAAAATGAATGTAGAAATAATGCCCAACAAATAAATCAGCCTACTGATTTTACACACTGATTCTCATTGACACACAATCTGAGATATCCCTAGTTGGGGTCTACAGAAAATGTGTGTTGTATACCAGAACTTAATCATCTGAAACAGGTTTATTGTGACTTTTAAATGTCATGAACAAAATGAATTGTATAAAATTTCCATACTGGAATGTAGTACTTATTTTTAAGGTGTATTTTTACACATCAAATATTGTTTCTAAAAAATGGTTATTATAAACAATACAAGACAATATTAAATATCTAAAGCGTTTAAACAGGATAACAGGTTAATAAATTCACATTGGCACAAAAAAAACTTGATAAAATGAAAACGTCAGTTAGATAACTAGATCTAGTTACTTACCTTGACTGCCAACAAGCATACAGCTAGGAATCTCAGTTTTGATTCAAGCTCTCCATAGCAGGACTCTGTGCTGTCAAATGTCATTTGTGATGGACAAACATTAGCAATAACCACCGCAACCTTCTTGTCCATTGCACTGTCACTACACGTTTGAAATGAGAAAAAAATAAATCTGAAGAGTCCTTTGAAATGTTATCTTTTACAGAAAAATTTACAAATCTTAAAATTTAAAATCAGATTAATCCATAGAAAGGTTATTTTTTTTTACTTGGTCAAAGATTTACTTTCCAAATCTCAGGTAAAAAAGTATGAATATTTATAAAGCACCTTTTTAAAAAAGGTAAAGTGCTCACACATCTACAACCAAACAAAAAATACACAAATAACACATCGAGCCACGCAGCAACCCCATAATATGATATCTTATACCATTGGAATTAAATCAAAACTAAAAGAAGAAGTCTTCCTTTTGAAACAAGTGAGTTTTTAAAAGTTTTTTTTAAAATTGATCTGTGTAAATTGCTGACTGGAAGTAAAATGAAGTAGGTTTCTCTGGACCCACCAATGCAAAGGTATAAGGCTGGCTAAGTTGACTTGAAGGTTGGTAGGGTGAATAATTGCAATTAAAATATTTGTAGTACGACAATGCATTCAAAAACTCAAGTTTTCTGACATGAACTATTGTATTTATTTATGTTCCTCATGACCCCAATAATGGCCAGAGCATTTTTAACAGAAGTTGGTTATACCACAAACATATAATTGTAATGTATCTGTAATTTCCCAAGACTGAAAATATGTATTTCTCAGGGATAGGCCTTCAACCTAACAAGGGATACTAACAAATCGCCATGTACCAAGTTATAAGGACTTGATTTTGCATGGCAATGTCAAATTTGTAATCTATGATAAACAAAATAAACAATTTATATTGTATGCAAATTTGACAGTATTTTAGGGATACAAAATAAAAATTATTTCTATCTTAATGAAAAGCACAGATGAACGCTACCTTTTCAACAGTCGACTTTGTAGTAAGTTGGCTGTACTAATCTGCACATGGTGACTTGTTTCTTGATCAGGAGAATGTGTGCTGGTGATCCAGTCTTCATATTGCTGTTGATGAAGTCAAATGGTAAAAACAGAATTAGTATACACTGGGACACAAAGTTATATCATAACAAATTACAGCATGACTTATTTCATTTAAACAGACCTTAAAAACTTGTTACTGAAGATGGACAAGTAAAGAAATATATAAAATCTAACTTTTGGTTTGTGGAGGTCTTAGCAAATTGTGAGTTCATACTCAAAATAGCACTGTATAGTTAGGAGAACTAGAGAAGTTTGACTGCACACAGTCGATGGGTATGTCTCCGCCCACTATGTAGCAGCTAACAACCCAATTATATCAACAGTAAGCACTCCTAATTCATTGACCTTCGAACTTTGACCCAGACCTTTGACCCCTAGGCCTCTACCAAAATATTTGTCTTTTGGTTTTGAACCTAACTGCCAAATTACATCAACAGTGAACACTCCTAACTGAAGTTATAGGCAGAAGATTACTTTTGGGGACAATGTTCATTGACCTTTGACCCTCAACCCTGACCTTTGACCCCTGTGACTCTACCAAAATATTTGTCTCTTGGTTTTGAACCTAACTGCCAAATTACATCAACAGCGAGCACTCCTAACTGAACTTGTGGGCAGAAAATGACATTTTGGGGACAAAGTTTATTGACCTTTGACCCCTGTGAATCTACCAAAATATTTGTCTTTGTTTCTGAACCTAACCACCAATTTATATCAACAGTGAGCACTCCTAACTGGAGTTGTAGGCGGAAAATGGCATTTTAGGACAAAGTTCACTGAACCTTGACCTTGACGGATTTGTCCCTAATCTAATCAATTCATCCTTGCCTAGTGGCCCATCCTTGGTCCAAGTATCATTAAAATCCCTCCAGCAGTACTTCAGTAATCTTGTTCACAAGGAAGTGCGGACACATGGACGCACGGACTGACAACCCGAAAACATAATGCCTCCAGCCCCTTTACGGGGCGGAGGCATTATAAAACTTACCACAAATTCACTGTCATGCCGTCCAGACGTCTGGTTTAAGTTGTGGATCTCGGTATCGGTCAAACCCACACACAGCCAATCTCTGCTAGAGGGCACTGTATTATGACTGGATCTGTGTCTGCCAAGTTCTTCGCTGATGACTTTAAACCACTCTGATGAAAGGTCAGGTTGCACACGGCTGTCCTTTGCTGAATTCAGCTCTTGGCTCAAGACCTACAATAATGCAAACATGACAAAGTGTGCCTATAAGTTACATGGTATTTATGAGTGATAATCATGGTAATTGCCAGAGATGTTGAAATCTGTACCAACACTGGAAAAAACAACAACTTGAAATCCAGTCTAGTGTTGAAGTTGGTCATGAAAATTATGACATACTTCCTGTAGACTGTGTTGAAGCTGGTGTTAAAGGCAGTGGATCTCATTTGCAAACATCCCCGCAGACCAGGAAAAGATAACCC
>JZLH01S0029952.1:4446-17992 GCA_001188425.1 Eucidaris tribuloides
ATTCCCTGTTACTAATAAGCTTTAAGTAGCCCCCTGAAAACTGAAGCACATCACTTTTTTAGTCTTAATGTGTCGTAAACGGACACTTTATGGTAGGGCTTGCCGAATAAATGAACACTTAAAAGTTCTAAAGTAGGAATGAGAAATATTTTTTTGTAAACATAGTCAGCCTTAATCAGGGGAAACATCCCCAACTACTTGACCTCCACAGTAATCCTAATAGATTGTTCGTAGTTTTCAGATCTAAGTTGTAATACAAAATTTTCAAATACATACTGTAAAAACTTAGTGAAAAAATTTCCACGAAAATATCAAATTTTTCTTCACATTTCACCGCCAAAATAGATTTCTGAGACAATCTCTTTGGCACCCAAAAACCACTGACGGGGGCTGTTTCCAGATGTTTAGTATTAACCAAAAAAGTTATCACACTAGTTGTCAGCAAGAAGCAAAATTTTAAATTTTAAGCATTTTTCAAAGTTTTAAGCACCGAAATCGCCCCATATATTCCACACCACAGACACCCACAGACACCCCACATAAAAACACCACCAACACCAGTCACCACACAGCACACCACAAACCGTGTACGCAAGACACACACCGTGTCCCACACACACGCACACACACCACAGAAGCACACCGCGGAGACGGACGCAAAACACGCACCAGCACGACGCACCTACGCACGACAAGACACACCCGACGACGCACTACACTACACCCACACACAACACACAACACAGACACAACACCAAATCAATCAAAATATTCATCATCATATTCATCCATCACTATATCTGAACTCTGTATTCCTTGGACGCACAAATTCTGGCCAAAATTGATCTAAACCATTTCTAATGGTCTTAGATAATAGCCAAGTTTGTCAAGACGGCCAATGTGTGTGTGTGTGTGTGTGTGTGTGTGTGTGTGTGTGTGTGTGTGTGTGTGTGTGTGTGTGTGTGTGTGTGTTGTCTATCTTTCTGTGTGCAAGTGTTCATGTTTGTGTAACTGTACTGTAACTCAACTGTGTAGGTTTTTGTTACTGTCAATTCAGTTTCTAGTTCAGTAGTTGTTACCCTTCCATTTAAAGTGGCAAGGCTGGTGAATTTTGTTGTGTTTTGTTTTCTGTCAGTCTCATGTTGAATTTTCTGAATAAATGTGAATTATGAATTAATTATAATTATGAATTATGAATGACCTTACTCCCAAAATCAGGCTTTAATAGATCACAAAGTTAGACTGTAGGTCTAGAGAGAGAAGGGGGCACCCCATAATTGGAATACGTTAGCATTTCAAATTGAAGGAAACCAGTAAATACCTAAGATACTTGTAGTGAAGGATAGTGCTTCAAAAGTGTGCAAAAATCCGTCATGACTGAAATGGTGCAATTTATATGCTTTTCTTATGTTGTCCTGAATTAATTTGCCTACTTGATTTGTTTTGTTTCATGTTGTTGTTGTTTTTTTTTTGAAATAATGGTGATTTCACGCCAACCATTTCAAATCTACGATATGCCAGCAGATGGGTTTACTTGCCAGAGGTTAGTGGGCAGGACAAACATGCTGATGTTGCTGTATGTACAGTGCGTCTAAAAAAAATTGTGCAAGTGAAAACCGCCCTCTTTCGCAATTAGAAAATACTCTTGTGACATTATGCTTACATCAACATCAAGAGCTTAGTCTTATCTTTCAAATAATGTTAGTTTTGTTCAATTTGCTTATTTTAATTTTGAGAAATCACAATTGTGCCACTTTTACTGCAGTCCCTTCTAAAAGTGACGCAATTGTGATTCCATTCTTTTGTTGTTTACAACATATCTCAATGTTAACACAAGTACATTGAACAAAACAAATGGCTTTTGAAAGCCGAGACTTTGCCCTTGACGTTGATGTAAGCATCATGTCACAAGAGTATTTTCTAATTGCCAAAGAGGGTGCTTTTTACTTGCACAATTTTTTTGAGACATGCTGCAGCCCGTTTCAAAAAGTTGTACAAGTGATTAGCGCCCTCTTTGACAGTAAGAATATACTGCTTTGACACATGTTTACGTCAAATTCAAGGGCAAAGTCTTAGCTTTCAAATGCTGTTTGTTCTGTTCAAATTGCTTGTTTTGATCTTGAGATATCTTGAAAACAACAAAAGGGTGGAATCGCAATTGTGTCACTTTTACGGGAACAGGGCCTGATGCTATCATTGACTGTAGTAAAAGTGGCACATTTGTGATTTTACCTTTTTGATGTTAAATGAACATACAGGGTATCTCAGGATTAAAAGAAGCAAACTGAACAGAACAAACGGCATTTGAAAGCTAATACTATGCGGCTTGCCCTTGATGGTGATGTAAGCATCACGTCATAAAAATGTCTTTCTCATTAGTCATTACCAAAGAGGGCGCTTTTGACTTGCACAGTTATTTTTTAGACACGCTGTAGATTTTGAATGAATAAGCTCCTCCTGTACTAGTGTGCTCCAGCAATTTTAACCACTAGTTGAAGTTTGTAGCATTATGTAGTATCAAATCAAGTATGGTAGGCATTTGCAATATTTGACAAGAGTAACCCGTAGTCTAAAATTTCAGTACTTAAAGGGAGAAGGCGCCAGCAACTAACAGGCATAAGTTAAGAAAATATTTGAGTTCTTGCCAACCAATCAGATTGCACGTGCACTGCAGGGAGCTGACCATGCGTGACCAATGCAATGCCACGCGACGTGTGTTAGCCGCACCGTGGTAATGTATGCACTGTTTGAATTGATAAGCTCCTCCCCATATAGCTGTTTTATCCTAGGGTAAAACTTGCAAAGACGTAAAATAAACACAAATTAACTAATTTATAGGGCCTTATCAAGATAATAAAACCACTGTGAAATATTCAGCCGCATTTCATCTTATACATTATGTAGACAGTTGTACGTGTAATATGGTAATTCCCACACTTTCACAGTCTGGTAGGAAAGGTGACACATCTGTGTAATATGAGGATATACTGGGGAAGCACCAAATTACTGAAGATTATATAAAATTTGAGAATGAAACAACATTTTCATCTGTGTGGCGGTGTTATAAAAAATAAAAAAAATCAGTTTGCAGTGGATTACATGTGAACATGTGTATACATTACAGTACCTGCAGCAAGGACACGGCTAGTATCGTCTTACTTTGATCTAATTGTAATGTTCAGCATAACATGTGCTTCATTTTGAATGGGGAATTTCTTGCTGGCAGTCAGTGTGTGTCTGTCTTCCATTGTGTTGATTATGGTCCATACAGTGTTTATGGAGGATATTGTTCCATTCAGGCAGTTGCTCTGGTTTTATGCTTTGATTAAATTGAAATTTTGTAAGAATTCTGCTTCTATATTTCTTGGAAATTACAATCAATAAATGACAAAAGGCTGAGCTCATATTGTACAATTTGTATGTGGTGTCTTGTTTACCTGACATTGTGAAACTAACCCAATAATATTTCAATTAATTTGACATTTTATAATCTAAATCTCTCAGTGAATGAACTTGAGATATTTCTCACCTTCAATTATCAGAATTTATCTACAATTTTCTTTTTAAACAGTTTTTGATTGTCTTGATAGAAAGTTCTAAAAATTGAACAAAAAGTAGGTAAACTTTCGTCAGAAGCCCAGAATTTGTAATGCAACCTGTGTAGAACTTCGAAACATGCCCTCGAGCCAATATTCCCCAAGGAAGCATAGCACACCAGACTATAGTAAGGGGTTGAATAATTGTATGTCCCTTTAAATACACTGTAGTACCCATCTCTTTATTGTATGAGTCCTTTGAGATTGGGAGTTGAGCATGCATGAAAAAAAGTGCATTTACATGTACTTCTCTGAACAGGATAGTTCTCCAAACTTGGGCTACACCTACATGTATGTGCCTAGGATTCCTAAAATAATCACACTTTTCTGGTTAGAACTAACCTCTCATAATATTGATGCTGGGCAGGATAACTTCAGTAAGTCTTATTGATACTGCAAAATCTCAAGATGGTGTGATATACGAAATAACCACATGAACAAGACTGCAATAAAAAATGTGAACTGTAATCTCTCCAACATTCCAGCATGTAAATTTCTCATAAGCCAATGATTTTTCCCATCTTTTTTTCCTAGAAGGTCTGCATATTTGATATACGTAGTGTAGCATGTAGCATGTCTCGGCTGGCTGCCATTACGTATGTTTGGGTTATATTGGATTTCGGGGTGGTAAGTGAATCGACATGTATGTATTTTTTTTTCTCCAGCGTCTGAAGGCAGGGCAATGTGTGTCTGGATGAGTCACAGAGCGTACCGAGTCAGTCGAGGGATCTGTGCTCGCTGCAAAAGGAAGTAGATGCAGAAAAGATTTCCACACTCTGCAGATGAGACTACTGTAGTAGGGGTGGGAGGTAGGGTAAAGTGGACTGCATTTAACCCATTGGCTATGGGAACCAGATCTGCCTCGTGTTAACACTATGGGATTTCCAGAATCTCGGAGGCAACTGGTCAACAACAACAAAACTCAGTTGATAACCAAGCCAGGTGATTCAGATAGGGATGGATGTAGCCTCGTGATTTGCAAGAAAGTTGGGATAAAAATTGAAATGCAAGTATGGAAAAATAGTGTCATACTAGTTAATATTTATGATTAGGCCTATTTGTTTGTTTGTCAACAAGTGGAGCATCTTCTGTTCCCATGACAACATACCAACAACTAAAGAACATAAATCCTGTAAACTGTGAGCTGTAGACATTTTGATAGTTAGAATTAGATTTACTGTGATGTTGTTTGGATGTAGTTTTGTGTTTGTAATAAGAGTAACTGCACATGTGATATTTTTATATCATTTCATTTTTTTAAACTATTTTAAATTACCATAAAAATAAGGGGGGGGGGGTGTTTGGTTAACTTTTAAACAATATTTTAAAGCTCTTTCTCTGAAATATTCCCTAAAATATAGCTTGCTACCAGGGTCAATCCACGTCAAATCAACCAATTTTCAGACAATTTGTCACCCGACCGACCCCCTTCAATTTTCTTTAAAGACTCGCACACCAAATGTTCCCCCAAGTGTCTGACAGGAAAAATTCCTGAATTTTTTTTGCCCCACAAGGTCAAATGGTTGCTAAGATACAGCTTCCTTAGCAACTCAATGCGCAGTCCAAAACAACTGTTATAATTAAAATTTGCTATTTTTGATTGGTTGCTGCAGCCAAGTTCGTATGAGCTACAGTACTCTATTTTCTGTAAATGTGAAAAGAACTTTATGGTCTTAACATGCTCAGTATATTGTGCCGCGGATCTGACTACCCATTATCGTGTGCGAGGTCACCGAAGATGGTGTTAAACATCAAAGTCAATGTTTTTGGTTGTATGTTTGGAGGCTCATAACTTCAAAATTCATATAGCTTAGAACTCAATATTATGCGTATTTATAGACTATCACCTGCTCAAGAGACCTACCAAAAATTGGTTTTCTTGTAGGGCGCCCTCAAAGTTGGAATTTTTTTAAAAGTTGCCAAGTTCAAGGTCGCAGATCACCCTTCGTCCCATCGAGGAGCGACACCATTTTCTCTGTATTGATAGACATTTACCTATATTTTCACAGGTCACCTAAAAAAAATTTGTGTTTTAAATGTTCAATAGCTAATTTACGTATTCGAAAATGGTCGTAAACACCCCCAAAATAATGTAAAATGACAAATAAGGCTTTTCAACAACTTTCAAATTGTGATAACTCTAAGATAAAGAGCCAAAACACAATGGTATTTTCTGTGATGATAGTCTTTAATTAGTACTAAAAGGATATGCATCACAAAAAGTGTTACTAATTGGCAATTACCTTCAAAATGCCAATGAAAATCACAAAAAAAACATGAATTGGGTCAATTTTCCATTACAGGGTGTTAGAATGTGCTTACATTGACTTTCAATTGTGTGTTATTTCAATACTAATGGTGACTTTGAGCTGATAAATGCAAATCATGTTCCATTTTTACTTTATTTTAAGCTACAAATCATATTTACAGTGATATCCATATCATTTGACCTTGATACTATTCTAAAAATAGCTGAAAATGCATGAAAATTAGCATCTTCATAAAACACCCATGAGCTTTACAACACAATTCATAATTAATTTTCTCACAGACTAAATGCATAATCATGTTGATATTTGCAAGATTTGTAGCCTGTAATGAGTACTTTGAGGATCTAGTATTAATCAAATTGTCTTCCATAACAATGACCTTGAAAATATAGCTAAAAATGCCCCTGAAATCAATGATCCATCAATTTTCCATATAAAGTATACAGTGTTTATAATGAATTTCAATTGTGTGTTATTTCAATACTAATGGAGACTTTGAGCTGATGAATGCAGATCATGTTCCATTTTTTCAAGCTGCAAATAATATTTGAAATGATACCCATATCATTTGGTCTTGACATTATTCTAAAAATAGCTGAAAATGCCTGAAAATTAGCATATTCACAAGAATCACAACTGTGGTGAGCTTTACAACACATTTCAAAATAGATTTTCTCACAGACCAAACGCATGATCGTGCTGATATTTGCAGAATTTGTAGCCTGTAACGATTACTTGGAGTATCTAGCATTAATTAATTTGTCTTACGTAACATGGACCGGAAAAATTTACCCTATTCATTGCTCTTTTGTGATATTTCAGCCATATGTTCAAGGTCATTGTCATGGAAGACAAATTAATTAATCATAGCTCCTCCAAGTACTAATTACAGGCTACCAGTACTGCAATTATCAACATGATCAGGCATTCTGTCTCAGAGAAAATATATTTTGAAATATGCTGTAAAGGCCATGTGTGTTGTGAATATACTTATTTTTTAGGCATTTTCAGCTATTTTTCGAATAATGTCAAAGTCAAATGATATGGATATCATTTTTTAAATATTAATTGTAGCTTGAAAGAGAACAAAAATGGAACATGATTTGCATTTATCAGCTCAAAGTCATCGTCAGTATTGAAATAACACACAATTGAAAGTCAATGTAAACGCTGTAATATTGATGGATTATTGATTTCGGGGGCATTTTTAGCTATATTTTCAAGGTCATTGTGATGGAAGACAATTTGATTAATACTAGATCCTCAAAGTACTCATTACAGGCTACAAATCTTACAAATATCAACATGATTATGCATTCAGTCTGTGAGAAAATTAATTATGAAATGTGTTTTTGTAAAGCTCATGGGTGTTTTATGAAGATGCTAATTTTCATGCATTTTCAGCTATTTTTACTATCAAGGTCAAATGTTATGGATATCACTGTAAATATTATTTGTAGCTTAAAATAAAGTAAAATTGGAACATGATTTGCATTTATCAGCTCAAAGTCACCATTAGTATTGAAATAACACACAATTGAAAGTCAATGTAAGTACATTCTAACACCCTGTAATTATGGAAAATTGACCCAATTCATTGTTTTTGGTGTGATTTTCAGTGGCATTTTGAAGGTAATTGCCAATAAGTAACACTTTTTGTGATGCATATCCTTTTAGTACTAATTAAAGACTATCATCACAGAAAATACCATTGTGTTTTGGCTCTTAATCTTAGAGTTATCACAATTTGAAAGTTGTTGAAAAGCCTTATTTGTCATTTTACATTATTTTGGGGGTGTTTACGACCATTTTCGAATGCGTAAATTAGCTATTGAACATTTAAAACACAAAATTTTTTAGGTGACCTGTGAAAATATAGGTAAATGTCTATCAATACAGAGAAAATGGTGTCGCTCCTCGATGGGACGAAGGGTGATCTGTGACCTTGAACATGGCAACTTTTAAAAAAATTCCAACTTTGAGGGCGCCCTACAAGAAAACGACACAGACTTTTGGGCCAATTTTCGGTAGGTCTCTTGAGCAAGTGATAGTCTATAAATACGCATAATATTGAGTTCTAAGCTATATGAATTTTGAAGTTATGAGCCTCCAAACATACAACCAAAAACATTGACTTGGATGTTTAACACCATCTTCGGTGACCTCGCACACGATAACGGGTAGTCAGATTCGCGACACAATATACTGAGCATGTTAAGACCATAAAGTTCTTCACATTTACAGAAAATGAGTACTGTAGCTCATCAAACTTGGCTGCAGCAACCAATCAAAAATAGCAAATTTTAATTAAACTAGGTTGTTTGACTACGCATTGGTTGCTAAGGGAAGCCGTATCTTAGCAACCGTTTGACCTTGGGGCAAAAAATTTCAGAATTTTCCGTCAGACACTTGGGGGAACATTTGGTACAAGTTTAAAGAAAATCGAAGGGGGTCGGGTGACAAGCATTGGTTGATTTGACATGGATTGACCCACCAGTATTCAGGATAAAGTAGTATCAAAGCAAGGTAGTAACATCTTGCAAAGTGATCATGTTTTTGCAGCAAAATGACATGACAGTTGAAACCTAACAAATCAAAATGTTTTTTTTTTTGCTTCATGTTCAGTTTAAAGTGATCATTCTACCTTTTGATGCAGTACAAGTTGAAGTAACAGCAGGTGATAGGTGAGGCATGTATGTGAGTTACAAACTTAAAATATCTGCCTGTTATAAGGCTTGTAAATACTCTGCTGCCAGGTAAAAATTTTCATAATCTACAATGTCACTCCAATTTCATATGCATGTACATGCACACCATGAAAATGATGTTAATAGTTACTAATTTCCCATGCAAAATGATGAGAAAATATTACCAACAAATTGAGTCCAGCACCATGTACAATGTACAGTGTGTGTGAATTGTTATCAGTCAATTTCCAGTTCTCTAAAACCTTGACTTCAACTGTACATGTATGTCTGAGTTTACATGTATTGTAAGGCAATTTATGTTCCAACAACTACATTTGGCTCGGTGCTACTTTGTATGAGAGAGAATGTGTGTGCGTGTGCGTGTGCGTGTGTGCGTGTGTGTGTGTGTGTGTGTGTGTTTGTGTGTGTGTGCATATGTGTGTTGGGGGGGGGGGAGGAGGGGATGTGGAGTGGGTGGGTAGGTACATGTACATGTACAGAAATAATTTGTATTGCATGTGAGCATGTATGTAGACTTGTAGAGTGAGTGTTTGTGTATGTTGCAGCTAAATTCATCACAGGTTTTGCTCTGTTATTGAAAGCTGTATTCAATATTTTTTTCAATTAGTCAAAGACTGAGGTTCCTTATAAAATAATGGTTCATCCTTCAAATTTTTGATTCATCATAATTGTGCATCAGGCGAGTCTTGATGTCGCATGGAACACTGTCCCTTGTACATTAATAAAATGCCAACTATGTAGAATCTATGCAGTCATTACTTTACATGTATGTAGTTGGTACACGTACCACTGTTGCTGCAAAAATGTTGACATTTCATGTGCAGACTGGTAGCAGTATTTGATGTGGCTTGGAATTATTCTAGAACTAAGGAGACACTATATGAAGTTTGTGCTGTAAAAAAAAAAATGTATTCAAATATTTTTGTCCTGCTAGACAAATGCAATTAAATATTTGGTAATCAGATTTTTCATGAGTCATTATCATTGCAGCTGCGAGCCCAAGTTACAAAGAAAAATTCAAAAATCAACCTGACAAGAAACACACATAGGTTTGTCTGTGATCACTTTGGATTCAAATGTTTTCCCTATGTTAGACAAGTACAGTTACAGCTACCTACACTGTATTATCACGCCTTTCTGGTCTTTGTTTTTTTGTACAAGACACCACTACTAATAAACAAAATAATCAGAAGTCGAGACATAATGTGAAAGACAAAATTTTGAATGCTGAAATATCCTTTTCTTCTTTTTGTAGAATTGCCACAAAGAAATTATCAGAAATTTTAAACACAAATCCAAATCAGTCATAATTAATTTGTTATTCATACTCGTAAATTTAACTCATTTTCCCCAAATAATCCTAAATCAAATACATGTACTGAATACTGATGGAAGAGCAAGACTGTTAACACAATCCATCTTCTGGACTTGTTCTTCCAGATTATTTGTGTCCTGTGGTCATACCCCATACTTGGGGATTTAGAAACAAGAGGCAGACATTTTGTTTAAAGTTATATGTGTGCGGCTTGAAGGAAAACTACAACAGTTATGTCATGTGCGGTCACTTTGAAGTGACATAGTATCCAAGATACATCAGAAACATGTGTACACTATATCTCATTGAATACACACCCACACTCTCTATTTATTAGAAAGATACAATTCGACTCGTATGATTCAATTTCAAGAAAATGTAATTTTTGCAGAGTGCATTTACTTAGCAGCAGTGAGTTCTTACATTGTTTGATCAAGTCGTCCACGTGAAGCCTGCATACTGATTTGCATTTTGTGGCTCTTGAGAAAAGTGAAATTAGTGTACATTACTTTTGATTCAACGTTGGCCAGTATTTATACACAGCGGAGACAACATACCTACATGTACTATGAATCCATGCAGTTTGCTGTAGTGTATGCACTGTACAGTACTGTACGATGTACAGCTGCAGTGAGTGGTACTACACTATGTGTGTTTATGTGTATGAGTGTGTGTGAATGTGTGTGCACAGTGCCACAGACTCGGCTAGTCTGCACACTGTAAAGGAGGTCACTAATGACATGTAGAGAGGTCACGGATACTTGACATCTAGACTTATTTACCAGTCTCTTGGCCAGGTGCGCTTCCGTAATTGACATGTGTCCGTGCAGTATAAATGTATTCCAGATAGTTTGGGGCTGTTTGACATTTGGCGAGGTGCCTGTTGTGTTGTTATTGTAGAACCTAGTCTACAGTACTTGTAAGTGTACAGTCTCTCGGTGTTCATGTAAACACTCATTATTTGATAGGGTCATGGATTATGGATTCATAAAGATGCTATGTTTTTCTTCATATTATAACTTAAAGGGAGAAGGAGCCAGCAACTAACAGGCATAAGTTAAAGGGAGAAGGCACCAGCAACTAACAGGCATAAGTTAAGAAAATATTTGAGTTCTTGCCAACCAATCACATTGCACGTGCACAGGTCTGAGCTGGCCTGATACAAATATTTATGCTTTCTACGGGACAAAAATATTTGAATAATTTTTTACAGCAACTTCTATAAGGTCTCTTAGTTCTAGAATAATTCAAAACCACATAATATTGCTACAGTCTGCAAATGAAATATCAACATTTCAGTGTAAAAAAGCACAGGGACTGACCAATACATAAAGAATGATGATAGATTCTAAATAGTTGCATTTTATAAGGACAAGGGACATTCCATGACGACACAAGAATCGCACTATGGCACAATTATGAGATCAAAAATTTAAGATGACATATTAATATAAGGGACCATCAGACTTTGAACAATGAAAAAATATGAATAGAGCTTAAAAACAGAGCAAAACCTGTGATAATTATAACTGCAACATACACAAACACACATCTACAACGAAACACTCACATGCATAAACAAATTAATTTAGTACATGTAATCGTACTACCACCACCAATCACATCGCCTCCCCACACACACACAACCCACAAACACACACACACACCACAAAACAAACACGCGCACAGCACGCGCACACAAGCGCACAGCGCGCACACGCACGGCGCGCGCACTCATGCACGCGCGCGGACAGACGACTCACACATCACGCACGGAGCGCAACCACACACCACAGCACACAACACACACAACACACAACACATCACAATTCACCACACACAATCCACACACTACAGCACAACATCCTCTCACAAAGTAGCTACAGATCAAATGTAGTGTTGCATAAAATATGCCTTACTGTAACCAAATACATGTAGCAGTTGAGTCAAGGTTATGAGAACTGGAATTGCTGTAACAATTCACAACCTGTATTGTATGCGGACTCATTGAGAGTAAATTTATCATCATTGTAGGAAATAGGACTATTAAATCATTTCATGTACATTACAGTGCATAGATAAATAGGAGTGACATGTTAGTATGAAAATTTTACCTGCAGACGCGAGCAAGTACAAGCTAATAACAGTTCAGATATTGTAAGTTTGTAAAGCTCAGCATACAGCCCTAAATATACTGCGTTACTGTCACTTGTACGCATCAACAGAAATGATGACTTAACTGAACACGAAGCATAAAATTTTGATGTTAGGTTCAAACTGTCCTTATTTGCTACAGAACATGCCATTGCAGATTTAATATTGCTTGATACTACTTATCCTGACCAATACTGGTATCAAGCTATACTTTTAGGGAATACTTTCAGAGAAGAGCTTTAAATATTTTAAAAGTTACCAAACACCCCGCTCCAATTATTTTTTGGTAATTTAAAAAATTAAAACTAGAGAAAGTTCGACGGGCCGTCGATGGGTAGCCCGCGCGCTCAATGAGGTAAGCTAAGCAAACAAATATATATCAACAGTAACACTCCACTGAAGTTATAGTTTTGAACAAGTATGACTTTGACCCTAAACCGACCTTTGACTCTGTGAAGCTACAAAATATTTGTCTTTTCTAGTTTTGAACCTAACCGCAAATAAATCAAAATGAGAACACCTAACTGAAACAACAACGTTAAGGCAGCAATGCATTTGGACACAAGTATATGACTCTTGACTTACCCCGTTACCTATCAAAATATGTCTTGTTTACTATCCACAAGTAATACAGTGCAATCCTAAGAAGTTATAGGCAAAACAAATTTGGAAACAGTCATGACCTTTGACTTGACCCCTGGCCGCAACCAAAATATTTGCGTTTGGTTCTTAACCTAATGAACAAATATATCAACAGTGAAACTCCTAAACTGGAGTTAATAAGGTCAAAAATGGCATTTAGACAAAGTTCATTGACCTTTGACCCTTGACGGATTTTGTCCAAATCTAATCACTTCATCTCCCTTAGTGGTCCTCTTGTCCAATACATAAAACTCCAGCGAATCAGTAATCTTGTTCACAAGGAAGGTGGACGCTGACGTACACGATGAAGTATGACTACGGACACAGACCGAAAACATAATGGCTCCGGCTCCTTAGGGCGGAGGCAATAAAAAAGAAGAAATGATATAAAAAAAATATACATTGCAGTTACTATTATTACAACAAAATACATCCAAAACAACATCAACGTAAATCATGACATCAAATTTCACATTACAGTTTTACATATTATCTTCTTAGTTGTTGTAGTTGCATGGGAAAGAAGATGCTCCACTGTTACAAACAAACAAATAGCATAATCATAATATTAACTAGTAATAAACTATTTTCATACTTGCATTATCATTTTCCACTTCTTGTAATCCGAGGTAAGAAAAAAAAAAACATCGATCCCCTATCTGAATCACTGCTGTTACAACTGATTTTGTGTTGTTTACTACGTGCCCCGAGATTCGAAAATCCATATGTAAACAGGAAGATCTGTTCCGTACAATGGTAAAAGCGTCCCACTTACCCAACCAACCAGCACTATACAGTATATCATCTAGAGAGTGTGAAATTTTTGCATCTACTATCCTTTTGCAGCAGCACAGATCCTCG
>JZLH01S0029952.1:18017-36409 GCA_001188425.1 Eucidaris tribuloides
CAATAATTCATATTCTCTCTTCTCTCTGCCTCGGTATAACAAGTAAGTTTTTTTGGAGTACAGTTTGCTGGTTCAAGGTAGAACATTTATGCTTTCAGATCAGATCTAATAGTGCAGTATCCACATGAATTTAAAAAAATTATATCTTTGTGGCTTGTCTCCCTCCCCAACAAAAGTATCAAATGATTTTTAATATAAAATCAGTTTATTTCTATTTCAATGTTTACACCATAGGTGTTTCCAAAAGTATTTGTCATTGCTTTGTTCCGTGTGCATTACATCAAATTACAGAATGTGTTTCAGTACGTTCAGTTGCAGACACCATCAGCACTCCATTTTACCACGATGTAAAAACAAAAATCTATCTGAGCGCAGTTCTATTATTGTGACGAACAGTTTTGGATAATGTTGACTAAGGAGCGCGACTCACCAGTTCAATACAATGCAATTTATAATTTGCGAAAGTGCATTAATCAGTTTAAATCATTAAGAAATGTGCTGTACAAGACCCAATTCATATTGTTATTCGTGTTTGTCATTTTTTTTTGTGTCTTTTTGTATTGTATTTTTTTTTATTAATGAAATTTACACGTTATCTTCTTGGCTAAGTATTGTAACATCTGCCCAAACAAAACAGAATATAAGCATTGCGACTGAACATTCTTACAACACTGGTGCACGGTACAAGCATATACTGAGTCCCCCCCCCCCCCCCCCAGTCAATCTTCTGTGTGATTAACAAGGCATGTGGCGCGATTTGATATCGTCAGGGACACTCAATATCAAAAGGCTGGCATGATGTGAACAGACATTTCTCCCACGGTTTGAAGTACTAGCCTTCTTTCAAGCATCAAACCCATACTGACAAAACACAACGGATATACCCAAGAGTCATCTTTATCTCACATAACATCGAGGTTAAAGATTGTATTCTCATTCTAAATTGACAATTTTTTTAATAGTTACATGTCCTTCATTGTCTTAATGAGACTGAAACTAATGTGCATCAGTTTAATTTTGCAAGTCAAGTACTCTGTGTAATTCTACAAAACAAGTTAAAGTCGCCTTTTAACTAGACTTAATGCTCTTACACTAGGCGCTGCAAACAACACCTTTGTTAGTAATCGCCGCAATGTTTGTTGACAGAGCACCTACATGAGAGTTTTCAAAGGAGGAGCGTTCAAATTTATGGATGTTCTTCTGGTGTACCTACTGTGTGTAGTCTGGAGTAAGCTCATTGCACTATCCTACATGTATATTATAATGTGTTTCTTTTGTTTAGTGTCTCTTGTTTGAAATGCATATTTTATTCAAAACTATAAACTGGCTTTGTTCAGACCATCGGACCAATAAGCTGAGCTAACAGAAACCCAGACCCAGACCCACGCAGGATAGGATTTCTACTAGTGTATGTTTTTTTTTTTTATAGTGAAACGGCCTTTCCGTTCCGGTAACCGACCGCCGACGGCGGTTACCCGTGCTTTCAAATTTTCACGGTTTCCGGTTTCCGTTCCTTGCTTTCACCGAAAAAATTTAAAATTAAATAAAAAATTAGAATTCTGAGGACTTACTGCTAAAACTTGATGCTCAAAAACGATGTCTTAGATATGTCACGACTCCTCACCTCCATACACCCCAACATCAATTTATTATGTCCGCTTAAGCCCTGATCTATGAACCACAACACGATATTAAGTAGACTTCACTATGCATGTCTTACAACGCGTCTTCTCCGCCAGCACCTTTGTTAAATTCATGTTTTCATGACCCTCACGACCGGCCACGTGTGCGGCTCGTTTTGTTTTGTATTGTTGGGTTTTTTTGTAATTCACAAAGCACCAAACGCCGACTCAGCCCTCAGTGGGGCAGAGCAGAGATAAGCAACATTTGATCTTCTCTGCATTGCGTCGCGTCATGCATGACCCACAACACACAGCTCGCGCCGTCTGTCTTCTTCAACACTACTCAAGCTTGGTTCTACCAGTACAAGCGCAACTGATTGGTGCCAAAATGACAATACCATGGATGCAGGTCACTAACAGGGCATCTGGTCTGGGGCTCACGGCCCTGATGTCGTGTTACATGTATCTACGGCGTGGCGAAGCAGATATTTTTAGTTAGCTCCATGCGTGCAGATATCTGTGTGACATACAAACATAAAAAGAGCGCTATTTTGATGATGACAAGAAGACAAAATTGTTCTGGACATGGAAATTGAGCCTAAATGTATCTTTGTTTTTCGTTTCTGCCTTTAAAATAGCCATTTCATATCCCCCTTTGTTTTTTCGTTCTGGATATTAAAATTCATTGTTAATGAGTTAAATTTATCGTTTAATTTACCATCTGGTCACCTTATTGTACTCGCACTTGAAGTTAAGCGAATTTATTGGTCTGCGTTCACAAATTGCCAATTCGATTCAAGTCCCGAAGTTTAATGAAAAGAAAAAAGACAACATAACAGTCGCAAAAGTGCTTTAAGAAGTTCTGGTAGAATTTTAGATATGTCACTTTTTATCAGTTTCGTTACACACGAAATATAGACTGCACCAATTTCCATAATCACTTTCATTTTTAGGGGATAAATATCTATAACTTAACAAAAACAAAAAAAAAAAATTGTTGACAATAATTCAGTTGATTTGAAAATGATATACTTTGATAACAACATTTATGTATAAAGTGTTTCCTCATGATGTTCACGCTAAACATTCACGATTTTCCTTTTTTACTCTTTTTTGGGTGTGAAACATTCATCTCTCAAGCTTGGATTTTGTAGGTGTATAGTCAGAACTTTATTAGAACTAAGTAATCATGTATTTTAAAGTTGTATGGAAATGTCAACGTGCATTAAATTGAAAAGCTAATAAGATTCAAAACTTGATATTTGACTTTCATTATTTATTACTAAAATACTATTACATGTATTACTTTACTGAAAAATTCCGAAGGCGGTGAGGACGAGTCAATTTCATGAGATTTTTTTTTCCTGATCTGATAGTTCTGACGCAGTCGTAATTTTGTCGGGAGCAATTATATTGGCCTGACGCAGTCACCTTGTCCACAGAATAGGAAATTATTGAATGGAACATGAGACAATGTGACATTAGTATGGAATGAAAATAAAATGCATTTGCAACTGGAAAATTGATAAATTCTATGTCTGCTTTTTATTGTGGTTGTAGCATTGAGCTACGATTGTTGTATCATGCTTCCCAATTCCATCGTAGTCCCACCATCCGTACTGATTGCCAATGACTATACCACATTCCATCTTCATTCTTGATACACCCTTGTAAACCTAATTCCATTCCCAGTCACCCCTTTAATCCGCGCCGTCAGCCTTCCAAGGTTTAATCAACATCTCTCTTTCGGGCATCCTTCAATTGATGTCTTCTTGCCGTCATCATATTTCCTGTTACCCTTCTCCCTCATGAAACTAAAGTTCGTTTTGCATGCCAGAAATTAAAGACCGATCAGAACTGCGAAGGAGCGTGTGTCTAAACTCTCATATAGTTGCAATTGCTAAACAAACACCAAGCAGACATACAAACTTTCTTTATCTGGCCGATAAATTCACTGTTATCAATTTAACAAATTTTACTCCATCAATTTTCTCAAGTGAATCAGCATGAGATTAAGTACAAAACAAGCTTCAAGCAGACGAGCACACCACCTATTATTATTGTTATTATTTTTTATGAATGTAACCGAACGGGCGGCCGTTTTCACTACGACACGGAGTGCCTAACAGACCCAGTCAAACACTAACTGCTTTCGATACCGGAATCCAGGGGTGAAAGAATTCATGACTGGAAAGCCGTTGACTGGGGGCCGTTTGTTTGGGAAAAGAGTGGTGATTGATGCTCAAAGTCAAATTATGCGGGGATTGGTCATCTATTTTCGTCAGCGCAAGCGGTTTTGTGTGAGGCAGCAAGCCGATAGCCAATCAAAGTGGGATACGGTTAATTAGTCAACTGCAGTTTTGTGGTCTAGCATGTGTTCACAATTGGCGGCCAGAGACGACGGGCGTGTCCGTTCGATTTTTTATGCTCCGGCGCGCGATCACTGACTGTCATTCGGAAGTGATACTGAACGGAGCCGTAACTGATCAGTTTAGTGAGACACATCGAAAGAGCCGAGGTCTTGATTAGACAAATTTATGTTAGGTCGTTTCACAGAGTATATCGTCTTGATACACCCTAGAAATGAGAAAAAACAATAAACCCACTGAAAATTGTCTAAGTGACAAATTGGGAATGATAAATTAATCAGCATAACATCTAGCAGACATGTATGTACATACCATGGAAATGTTCAGCCCCCCCCCCCCAAAAAAATACATTTTAATTCTAACAAAAAAAAGGAAGGAGTACTCAGAGCAAGCCAATAAGGCATTGTATCTTAATCTTAAAAAACATTACTAGTAATTGCAAAGAAATTCATTTGTTCACATTACAACTATACTTGCGGTCTTTCGTGAGTGGATAAGGGTATTTATTTATTTTCCATTTTGTTTTAGCAGGCGTAGCCCTGGCCCTGAGTCAGTTTAATAACTGCTCTGCAAGGGGCCCTGCTCATAATACACAGATAAAAACATAAATCAACACCATAAAATATTAACTATGAAAAATAAGCATTATACAATTAGATAAGCAACAATACATAAACTTATAATGAATGCCCAACTTCCCAAGACCAAATTTCACGATAGCTTAAAACGAAACATGGGGCAATAATGAAAACTTTGCCAACCCCAATCCCCGCCGACCCGCCTGACCCCAAACTTAACTCGGCATATAAGTGTAAAATTAATCATTCATATACAATCAAAAAATACATTGCAAACCATTAAAATCATGATAACATATCTGTCAAATATTTATGTTACCGAATCTTTCAATAACTTGGGTACTTTATTTAACCAATACCTCCTTGATTTTGTTGTTTTTGGTAGCAACAATCCCCTACAGCAAACATGATCATAAGATTCGCTTTACTAGTATCTATGAATGCAGTTAATGTCGCATTAACTTAAGTTTTCCAATGAATTGTATGGTGGAGCTGTGCTTTGTTTCTGCTGGTTGGTGCGCGTGGGACATGCACTGTGGGTTCATGATAACAGACGTCAATCACTTTTTCGTCTTAGTTTCGATATTCCCAAAATTCCAGGGTTGATAGAAGTTCTTTGAAAGCCTGACTGGGCGTTTGCTTTCGGGTAGAAGTATGTTGATGTTCAGTCAATTTAGGCGAGGATTGTCATCTTCATTATTTGTCAAGCAACCAATGGGTATATTTGATGATGTGTAAGCTGTATCCAATATCAATTGTGGCGCACGCGTCATCAGTCACGTGTAGTCAGAGATACAGTTTACTAGTTAGTATCTATGGTGCAGTGTGAGTCTATTAATGTGTGCACACATTTTGTGGGCCAGAGACAAGGGCGTGTCCTTTCGATGTGCTGGGGCGGCGTGATCACTGACTGTCATTCCCAGAAGCGATACTGAACGCAGTCGTAACTTGATCAGTTTTAACAAGCCCCAAGGTCTTAAACCTAATATGATTAGTGTCATGTCTTGTTAGTAGCTACTTGTTAGCGGAGAGAATACTTATTTGACTCTTAACCTTACGGCGCTCCCGGTTTAAGAAAACAAAAAAACATTCTGGTTTTGTAGTTTCACTCAGGTTGAAGGCTGATAAATAGCAGTTACTAATTTCCATTACGCATGGTAGGCCTACACCTGCATGAATACCATGTCCGTCCCATTCCAGTGTTCTGTTTCCGATGAGTAAAATCGGATATCCGAACGGATATCCGACTTTCAGCGACGGTTACCGATTTTCAACTTACACCGCTTCACTACCATTACTAATTTCTAGCAACTTTTACACTCTCTTTCCAGACTTTAAGTCTGTCATTCTACGCCTATCATCTTGCTATACAGTTAACAACTAAGAAATCATGCTAGCAATATAAAATGAAAACTGTGGTTCTACCTTAGAGCAGTAAATTGAGAAGGCCACATGTATCAAGGATTTCTTCTGAATAACTTGCCATAATCATTAAATTTGCATAATGCTATTCACTCTTTTGCCGAGAGACCTCAAGTAGCCTGACATGTTAGCACCCAACTAGACCTATCACAGACCTGATTTATTTTTTTTTGTGACACAAGACTCCAGACGGACCTAGACCCAAGTTTGGCAGTCCGGTTACGGCACTACTACTTACACATGGACTGCATGTCAGCATGTACGCAAAAAAAGCAATCAATTAGTAGTAAAAATATTCACAAATAGTTGTAAATTCCCACCCCTACAAGCAGTATATAACCCGATTTTATTCAATATCTTACCTGTGTGGTGAAACAGTACATTCTGTGTACAACATTCTCCAGAGGGTAGGATATCAACAACAACACTGTCTTTACATTCCTACCCCAAAAGACAATGGTATAACCAAATTATTTAAAACACCTTACCTCTGGTGCAACTGTACATCTGTGGCACAACCATTCTCCAGAGGGTAGGTCCTCTTCTGACAGGGAGGGTTACTGTGAAAGATACAAAGATTGAAAGAAAAACGTGAACATGACAGAGCATACTGCTACACATATCCTATTCCCAACAGAAACACTTAGTTGATTTGTTGAACAAATAAAGTGATTTAGATTATAGTAGAAAATTCATATTTTCATGTTTATTTTGTTAAAATATCTAATACAATCTTTGTTGGAGTTAAAATCCATTTCAAGGCATGGATCAATGAATATACTAAGCAAGTATGGTTTTTTGTTTATTATACATTTCTCATGGGAAAATTTCTTGCATTTCTGCTGAGGAGAAAATGGAGCCAGTAGCCATTGATGAAATTGAATTAAACCACCACACAAATAACATTCTAACTACCCTCAGCACATATCTTGAAATGTCACTTTCATAATAGTTGAGAATACACCGAAATACAAAAAAATATCAATTACAGTAAGGTGAAATCAATTTCCATGACCATTCAACAGTTCCTACATGGTATGAAATATGTCTATAGTAGTAGAACAATTCTGTCATTTTCATACTTTTGCTTGAGTTCTGATTTGAGATCGCCAGCCTTGTGTGTGAATATTATGACAGAGAATGTTTTCCTTTCAACAGGTTTTAGACATAATCTTTCCTGAAAACATGTTTATACTCTGAGCTAGCTAAGAGGCAGAAACAAAATGCACACATGTGGCAAATGTCCGGTTTCTTCAGTTCAGACATAATTTCATTCCGTCCCGCAGCCAAGGTCACACTGATCATGTGTGGGGGGACTACGGCACACAGCAGCAGCACGAAGGCAAAATGTCACCATTACTCTAAGACTTCCGCAGGGAACAACATTTATTGATGTGTATGCTAGATGCATATTGACTATGAGTAGTCTCACCTACAGACACTTTACATTATTTTCAATTATTCCTCATACATTTCTAAAGCATTCATTGGGGATCGTAGTTTGACAAGTACAGTGTACTATCATTATTTAAAAGAAAAAGAATATTAATACAGTTGTAAACAATATAAGATATTGAAACAAAAAGGAAAAATAAACAGTTAGAAGAAACAAGGTTTAAACCAATTCATGATGATCAGTTCACTAAATAGCCTACATCCTGGAAATTCAAGTGAAACAGTGGTGAGCACAAACATCACAAATTAATTACATCTTGTACAACCTTTAGTTTACTGCGCATACACAGCTTCTTGGTAACTTTTAACTTTTTATGATAAATACTTCCCTTTTAAAGGAGAAGGAGCCAGCATCTAAAAGGCCGAAGTTCAGAAAAAAAATGACATTGTGAGTATTGTGAGAATTATGGTACATGGTGATATTGACAGCCTAAATAAGGGATACTGTGTGATACTCATCCTCAGCAAAGCAATTAGTTAATTTGTGTGTATTTTATGTCTTTGCAAATTTATCCCCGGATAAAACTTGCCAGAAAACAGCTATAGGGGTGAGGAGCTTATTGATTCAAACAGTGTATACAAGTACATTACCACGGCGTGACTAACACAGTCGAATGCTGGCATGCTTCTGTCACGCATTGGTCACCTCAGACCAGTGGCATTGGTGATCTGATTGGTTGGGAAACTCAAATTTTTCTTAAAGGGAGAAGGTGCCGGCAACTACATGTAACAGGCATAAGTTAAGATATCAAATGAATTGTGATTATTGTGAGAATTATCGTATATGGATGATCAAGAACAGCGCTAAATAAGGGGTCTGTGTGATCTTCACCTCATCAACGGCCTACAAATTTAGTTATATTTGTGTTTACTTGTTACGTCTTTGTAGAGTTGTTATCTTAAGAACAATACCTTGCAGAAACAGCTATAGGGGGAGGAGCTTATCAATTCAAACAGGTGCATACATTACCACGGTGCGGCTAACACACGTCGCGTGGCATGCATCGGTCACGCATTCAGATTTTTCATGAGTCATTATCATTGCAGCTGCCGAGCCCGAGTTACAAAGAAAAATTCAAAAATCAACCTGACAAGAAACACACATAGGTTTGTCTGTGATCACTTTGGATTCAAATGTTTTCCCTATGTTAGACAAGTACAGTTACAGCTACCTACACTGTATTATCACGCCTTTCTGGTCGTGGGTTTTTTTGTACAAGACACCACTACTAATAAACAAAATAATCAGAAGTCGAGGCATAATGTGAAAGACAAAATTTTGAATGCTGAAATGTCCTTTTCTACTTTTTGTAGGATTGCCACAAAGAACTTATCAGAAATTTTAAACACAAATCCAAATCAGTCATAATTAATTTGTTATTCATACTCGTAAATTTAACTCATTTTCCCCAAATAATCCTAAATCAAATACATGTACTGAATACTGATGGAAGAGCAAGACTGTTAACACAATCCATCTTCTGGACTTGTTCTTGCAGATTATTTGTGTCCTGTGGTCATACCCCATACTTGGGGATTTAGAAACAAGAGGCAGACATTTTGTTTAAAGTTATATGTGTGCGGCTTGAAGGAAAACTACAACAGTTATGTCATGTGCGGTCACTTTGAAGTGACATAGTATCCAAGATACATCAGAAACATGTGTACACTATATCTCATTGAATACACACCCACACTCTCTATTTATTAGAAAGATACAATTCGACTCGTATGATTCAATTTCAAGAAAATGTAATTTTTGCAGAGTGCATTTACTTAGCAGCAGTGAGTTCTTACATTGTTTGATCAAGTCGTCCACGTGAAGCCTGCATACTGATTTGCATTTTGTGGCTCTAGAGAAAAGTGAAATTAGTGTACATTACTTTTGATTCAACGTTGGCCAGTATTTATACACAGCGGAGACAACATACCTACATGTACTATGAATCCATGCAGTTTGCTGTAGTGTATGCACTGTACAGTACTGTACGATGTACAGCTGCAGTGAGTGGTACTACACTATGTGTGTTTATGTGTATGAGTGTGTGTGAATGTGTGTGCACAGTGCCACAGACTTGGCTAGTCTGCACACTGTAAAGGAGGTCACTAATGACATGTAGAGAGGTCACCGATACTTGACATCTAGACTTATTTACCAGTCTCTTGGCCAGGTGCGCTTCCGTAATTGACATGTGTCCGTGCAGTATAAATGTATTCCAGATAGTTTGGGGCTGTTTGACATTTGGCGAGGTGCCTGTTGTTATTGTAGAACCTAATCTACATTACATGTAAGTGTACAGTCTCTCATCTACAGTGTAGTCTACAGTGTTCATGTAAACACACATTATATGATAGGGTCATGGATTATGGATTCATAAAGATGCTATGTTTTTCTTCACATTTTAACTTAAAGGGAGAAGGAGCCAGCAACTAACAGGCATAAGTTAAGAAAAAATTTGAGTTCTTCCCAACCAATCAGATCACAATGCACTGGTCTGGAGGTGACCATGCGTGACAGATGCATGCCACCCGACGTGTGTTAGTCACGCCGTGGTAATGTACTTGTATACACTGTTTGAATCAATAAGCTCCTCCCCCTATAGCTGTTTCTGCAAGTTTTATCCCGGGATAAAATTTGCAAAGACATAAAATACACACAAATTAACTAATTTATAGGGCTTTGCTGAGGATGAGTATCACACAGTATCCCTTATTTAGGCTGTCTTTATCACCATGTACCATAATTCTCACAATACTCACAATGTCATTTTTTTCTGAACTTCGGCCTTTTAGTTGCTGGCTCCTTCTCCCTTTAAAAGGGAAGTATTTATCATAAAAACTTAAAAGTTACCAGAAGCTGTGTATGCGCAGTAAACTAAAGGTTCTACAAGATGTAATTAATTTGTGATGTTTGTGCTCACTCTTTCACTTGAATTTCCAGGATGTAGGCTATTTAGTGAACTGATCATCATGAATTGGTTTAAACCTTGTTTCTTCTAACTGTTTATTTTTCCTTTTTATTTCAATATCTTATATTGTTTACAACTGTATTAATATTCTTTTTCTTTTAAATAATGATAGTACATGTACTTGTCAAACTACGATCTCCCAATGGAATGCTTGTAAATGTATGAGGAATAATTGAAAATAATGTAAAGTGTCTGGTAGGTGAGACTACTCATATCAATATGCATCTAGCATGCACATGCAATAAATGTTGTTGCCCTGCGGAAGTCTTAGAGTAATGGTGACATTTTGCCTTCGTGCTGCTGCTGTGTGCCGTAGTCCCCCACACATGATCAGTGTGACCTTGGCTGCAGGACGGAATGAAATTATGTCTGAACTGAAGAAACCGGACATTTGCACATGTGTGCATTTTGTTTCTGCCTCTTAGCTAGCTCAGAGTATAAACATGTTTTCAGGAAAGATTATGTCTAAAATCTGTAGAAAGGAAAACATTCCTGTCATAATATTCACACACAAGGCTGGCGATCTCAATAGAACTCAACAAAAGTATGAAAATGACAGAATTGTTCTACTACTACTAGACATATTTTCATACCATATAGGAAACTGTTGAATGGTCATGGAAATTGATTTCACCTTACTGTAATTGATTTTTTTTGTATTTCGGTGTATTCTCAACCAGTATGAAAGTGACATTTCAAGATATGTGCTGAGGGGTAGTTAGAATGTTATTTGTGTGGGTGGTTTAATTCAATTTCATCAATGGCTACTGCTCCATTTTCTCTCAGCAGAAATGCAGAAATTATAAATATAACTATATTTCTTTAGTATATTCTTCATTGATCCATGCCTTGAAATGGATTTTAACTCCACAAAGATTGTATTAGATATTTTAACAAAATAAACATGAAAATATGAATTTTCTACTCATAATCTAAATCACTTTATTTGTTCAACAATCAACTAAGTGTTTCTGTTGGGAATAGGATATGTGTAGCAGTATGCTCTGTATGTTCACCTTTTTCTTTCAACCTTTGTATCTTTCACAGTAACCCTCCCCTGTCAGAAGAGGACCTACCCTCTGGAGAATGGTTGTGTCACAGATGTACAGTTGCACCAGAGGTAAGATGTTAAATAATTTGGGTTATACCATTGTCTTTTGGGGTAGGAATGTAAGACGGTGTTGTTGTTGATATCCTACCCTCTGGAGAATGGTTGTACCACAGGTAAGATATTGAATAAAATCGGGTTATATTACCGCCTTTTAGGGGTGGGAATTTACAACTATGTTGTGGATATTTTACTACTAATTGACTGCTTTTTTTGCGTACATGCAGACACGCCAGTCCATGTGTAGTAGTAGTGCTGTAACCGGACTGCCAAATTGGGTCTAGGTCCGTCTGGAGTCTTGCGTCACAAAACAAAATAAAATCCAGGTCTGTGATAGGTCCAGTTGGGTGCTAACTGTCAGGCCACTTGAGGTCTCTGGCAAAAGAGTTGAATATGCATTATGCAAATTTAATGATTATGGCAAGTTATTCAGAAGAAATCCTTGATACATGTGGCCTTCCTCAATTTACGGCTCTAAGGTAGAACCACAGTTTTCATTTCATATTGCTAACATGATTTCTTAGTTGTTGACTGTATAGCAAGATGATAGGGTAGAATTGACACACTTAAAGTCTGGAAAGAGAGTGTAAAAGTTGGTAGAAATCCTATCTGCGTGGGTCTGGGTCTGGGTTCTGTTACTACACTTATGGTCCATGGTCTGAACAAAGCCAGTTTATAGTTTGAACAAATAGTGCATTTCAAACAAGAACACTACAAAAGAAACACATTATAATATACATGTAGCAGGTGCATGAGCTTACTCCAGACTACACACAGTAGGTACACCAGAAGAAACATCCATAAATTTGAACACTCTCCTTTGAACACTCTCATGTAGGGCTCTGTCACACATTGCCGATGTACTACAAAGGTGTTGTTGCACCCTAGTGTAGAGCATTAGTCTAGTAAAAAGGCTGACTTTAACATTGTTTTGTAGAATTACACAGGTACTTGACTTGCAAAATTAAACTGATCACATTTAGTGTTTCAGTCTCATGTAAGACAAGTGAAGGACATGTAACTATTAAAAAAATTGTCAAATTTAGAATGAGATACAAATCTTTAACCTCGGATGTTTGTGAGATAAAGATGACTCTTAGGATATCCGTTGTGTTTGTCAGATGGGTTTGACGCCTGAAAGAAGGCTAGTACTCAACTGGGAGAATGTCTGTTCACATCACTGCCAGCCGTTCAATATTGAGTGCCCTGACGATATCAAATCCCCACATGTCTTGTTATCAAATACAGAGATTGACTCAGGGGGGGGGGGGGCAGTATATGCTGTACGGTGCACCAGTGTTGTAAGAATGTTCAGTCCAAGTGCTTATATCTTGTTTTGTTGCAATGTTACAAATACTTACCAAGAAGATAATGTGTAATGTCATTAATACAAAAAAAAAATACAATACAAAACAACACAAAAAAATACAACACAATACAATATGATTGTGTCTTGTACAGCACATTTCCAATGATTTAAACTGATTAATGCACTTTCCAACAAAAATTATGAATTGATGTATTGAAGCTGGTGAGTGCAGCTCCTTTATCAACTTATTCCAAACTGTTCGTCCACAATAATAGAAGCTGTGCTCAGTAGCTTGTGTGTTTACACGTGGTTAATGGAATGCTGATGTGTCTGCAACTGAAGTACTTGAACACACTCTGTAATTTGATGGTAAATGACACCGGAACAAGCATGACAAATATTTTGAAACACGTGTAAACATTGAAATAGAAATATACTGATTTTATATTGAAAATATACACTTTGATACTTTTGTTGGGGAGGGGAGACAACACAAAAATGTATATTTTTTTAATTCATGATGGATACTGCACTAATAGATTTGATCTGAAAGCATAAGTTCCTACCTTGAACCAGCAGACTGTACTGCAACAAAAACTTACTTGTCATCCGAGGCAGAAGAGAGAGAATAGAATTTGGAAAGAAGTAATTTTTTTAATTTATTTTGGATACTGCAGTAGGAAATGATCTGAAAGCATAAGTTTCAAACTTGAACTGGCTAATTGTACTCCAAGGAAAACTAACTTGCCATAAAAAGTATGACACAAATAAATAACTAAATAAAGCCACATCATCATAATAGCACATGCCTCATGAGCTACCATTTTGATTTCTGAAAGCAGTTGGACCAAAGCACATTAAAAATTTGATACCTGTCAGAAGTGTTGTGATAAGTGGGTAACAAAAAGAATTCAGTAGGTAGTAACAATTAGTCATGACATTATTTGTGATGAATGCACATAGTAATTTTATTTGGCTGTCATACTTAAAGAAAGAAATCAAATCTAATTTTCATAGTCGTTAATTCCGTATCACAGACAGCATACAAACTGAATATGTGCATGTATGTAAGAAAACTATATGCATACATAAGAAAATAATATGCAGACCATGATGCTGTACTTTCTGCAGTGACTCCTTGAGTGAATATTGTCTAGCAACCTGTATCTGTCTATGACTGTGGTAAAGTCTAGCATGAATTCACACTCTCTAATCAACCATTACAAAGTACTGCTCAAAATAGAGATACCCCCTGCTTGCCCCCTGATATCATCTGCAATTTATTCATGTCTCCAGAATGCTCTCTAGTCTCCAGTGAAAGGTTTGCTAGTCTCTGTGTCAGTATGTTTCATATCATTTCAAATGTTGGACATCTGATGTGTGTTGTGTGTGTGTGTGTGTGCTGTGTGTGTGTGTGTGTGTGTGTGTGTGTGTGTGTGTGTGTGTGTGTGTGTGTGTTGTGTGTGTGTTGTGTGTGTGTGGTGTGTGTGTGTTGTGTGTGTGTGGTGTGTGTGTGTAGTGCTGTGTGTGTGTGTGTGTTCTGTGTGTGTGTTGTGTGTGTTGTGTGTGTGTGTTTTTGTGTGTGTGTTGTGTCGTGGTGTGTGTGTGTGTGTGTGTGTGTGTGTGTGTGTGTGTGTGTGTGTGTGTGTGTGCTTGGCAATGTATGCTGCATGTGTGGCATGCATGCATCGCACGTGTGTTGTTCAGCTTGACTGAATTTTTGTGTTGAAATAAATAAATTATTTGATAATTTGGAAAATGGCCTGCTGGTGTTTAATTTGTCAAATTAATCCATACCAGCTTAGTGTTAAAATGTTTATCAGTTAAGTTATTGTCACTGACCAAGTTAATTACATTAGCTTTGTTGTCATGGCAAGACTGAGGTTGATCGATTTTTGTGGAAGAATGGAGAAAAGGCATTTTGTCATTTTATGTAGACCTAATACGATGTTCAGACTGTTTGTCACATACAGCGTGTTTCTATTGAGCATACCGTATTCATCCGGATAAAATAGCGGAGATCGATGCGTTTCTATTGGATTGCATTTTACGCAAAGCTCGATCGATCCTACCGGGATCATACGATTACTGCTAAGAGTCCGTTGAGTGTTGACCTGGGTTGCCGCAAGGTATTGTGGGACGACTGGGGTCAAATTTATGCTCAATCGAACGCGCGTGCTGCAGCCAGGGGTCACTTATTCCAATCATGTGGTTTTGTTTATTTCCGGTTCCTAACCGGCTAATACTGCAACGGGCTTTTTCTATTGACGTCTTACGGTATCTTACGGTATAGCTCTCCACTATTATCCTACAAAAAGCAGGATAATTAGCAGCTAAACTTTCTCCGATAGGAAGACGGCTAATGGCGGAGAAGGTCTGTTTCTATTGGGATCTTCTTCTTCTACTCCATTAGCCGGTTCATTCCGGAAAACAAGCTTCAATAGAAACACGCTGAAAGAAACTTTCCATGCCCATCACCATGATTATTATTGCAAGTATGAATGTGTACTTTGCAGACACAATTGGACAATAAAAAAGCCCTCCATAATTAATTGATGATGCAGTATGGTACCTTCATCTTCTGACTATCCAGGATATTACAAAAAGGGGACTACTGTTCCCCCCCCCCCAAAAAAAAGATGCTGCTCGTCATGTCCAAATTCTGTATAGGTTTTTTGCAAGAAGGGGGTCTACTGTGTACTTTCATTTCCATACCCACCCCCCGTCCCCTCCCCACCCCTCTTCAAATCGGCTATTGCTTAACCTAGCTCAGATATACGGAAGTAGTTCTCCAAAGGACCATGTGCCTAATGGTCAAGTAAACGAATCAAACAAACAAATTTAAAAAGATCCTTACTTGACAGTTTGCAAAAAAAAAAAAACAATGCAAGACGTGATAGTTCATAAAGATGACATTTTGGGATGAAAATTAATTGCAAATACTTTAAATTTAATTGTAAAGTGCCCCCCAAAAATGCAATTTAATACTAACAAGTCATTTTTAATTTGGTCCAGAAGTTAACTTACTATGAATTAATCAATCTATCAGTATTTGCGTATTCTACTACATTTCTGTCAGACAAGTTAATATGTAGATTTGGGCTCTTCTGTCAAGCTTCTTTTGCTTTGCTAACTACAAGCCAAGCTTGAACATTGTACACCTGGGGCCGATTTCACTAACATCGATTTTAGCGATCATCGCCAAATTGATCGCAAATCCAAATCCATCGCAACGTCATCGCTAACTTCGTTTGCGATGAATTTGGATTTCACTAAAACCATCGCAATTAGCGACGACAAAAAATACTTTTAATATGCATGGACGAGCCCGATCGCAAAATTATGACGTCAAGGCTGCTACTCGTAGGGGAAACCCCCTACCGAAGGGCATTTTAGCCATGCATGCATAGATTGTCACCGTAGGGGATACCTACGGGGAAATGACCTTAATTCCATAGGGGAAAGTACATGTATATTGATGGAGAGGAGGGGTTTTTGATGTATCTAAATATTTTCTGGCAATTTTCTCCAAAAACAAAACAAAAAATCAGAAATCCTGAAAGAAATCCTGTAGGCCATATAGCTCTGTAGAGATTATTTTGGTAAATCCATAGTCCTAGTTGGTCACTTCACACATACAAACTGATGGACAGACACCACCTCACCGTCATAAACACCGTACATACACCCACATGCCCACATAATACACACAATAAGAAATAATACAGCTAATAGTATAATGATAATAATGATGATGATGATAATAATAATAATAATAATAATAATAATAATAATAATAATGATAATGATAATGATAATGATAATGATAATGATAATGATAATAATAATAATAATAACAGCAGTAATAATAACATTATTATGATCGCTGTTAAGGGATAACTCGTGAGGAAATGGCGCATTCCGGGGGTGCATCGCGCTGAATTTTGTCTTTTGCGATGGATATGACTATTTTGCGAGTGCTCATTAGCACTCGCAAAATATTCATCGCAAACTAACAGTTAGCGATGAACATATTGATCGCTAACTGTTAGTGAAATCGCTCAACTCGATATCCATCGCAAATAGCGATGGATATCGCTGTTTGCGATGAATATCGCCGTTTGTGATGAATTTCAGACGTTAGTGAAATTGGCCCCAGAAAATATCCATATGTTTATTTTTAGCACAGGTCAGCAGTATTATATATTATTTTATAATCATGACTTTTGAGTAATATTTTATTTTTCTTTCTTAATTTTGACTTGATAGCCCCTGGAAGGTGAGATGGTCTCAGGAGACCCCATTCGTCTGGGAGACAAGGAAAAATCAAAT
The DNA here is from genome assembly GCA_001188425.1 of Eucidaris tribuloides. Taxonomy (NCBI): domain Eukaryota; kingdom Metazoa; phylum Echinodermata; class Echinoidea; order Cidaroida; family Cidaridae; genus Eucidaris; species Eucidaris tribuloides. The sequence continues at coordinate 35,182 of JZLH01S0029952.1, forward strand.
AACAATGGCAGCAAGCATAAAGAACCACTGATGAGAGAAGAGAAAAAGGAGAAGATGCCAGTATTGAGGCTGAATGATAGACTAAACGACAGGCTGATGAGGGAGGGAAGGGCTTGCATGAGACTAGCCCAGATCCAGGCATACAGGTGAGTAGTGTTCGTCCCCAGCCTGCCTGTGCAGTAGCTCTGCTTTTTCTTCACATGATAGTCTATATTTGGATGTTTAGTTTCATATCTGATGTCAAAGACTCTTCAGAAAGGAAAAAAGAAAACCTTTTTTTTTTGGTTGGGGGGCATAGGGAACATTTTGACTGATTTGAAAACTGAAAAAATTTGAAGAAAACAATAATTTCAAGCTGGTTACGTCCTAACTGATATTCATGTGTTTAGTGAAAGTTAGTTGGTCATTAAATTTGTAAGTTTCTTTATCCTGAAGCCAAAAAAAAATTTAGAACTGCAGTTAGCGAATAAAAAATATAATGATTAACAGAAAAGATGGCAAAAAAGAGGAACAAGAGCATACAACATATGATTAGATCCTTCTATTGTGTTAACTTGTTCTATGAAAATTAGCTGGTTACTTAATAAGTTTCTTCTTCCACACTAAAATCCTGGGCATAACCAAAAATTTGATAATAACAAAAAAAAAATATTAAAAAGTTCAGCGTATATGGGCAATTCCAAGCAAATGAGGACATTTATCAAAAATCAAATCTGTCTTTATTATGTTAATTATGTGACCTATCACTAACCTAATAATAAAAGTCTTTCAAATTCAATAAAAATAATTTTTCATTTTCGTTAATTTCCTCAAGATCTTGAACCAGCGTTAAAATTGTATGTGTGGGACTGGAGGGAAAAAAATCACTAAAATGCGAATTACACAAGTTTCTTTTGATATTTTTTTCTCAAAAATTTCGTTATAGGTAACCAGATGGACACATTTCTGTATTTCTGAAGCCATAATGATATTTAATTGATTACCCTGGGTGAAATTCCCTCTGGAGTCACACCAGACAAACTGTAATGCGACTGACCGTAATGCGACTAACCAGCGTTTTTCTATCCGCAAAGGATACTTTACGTTGATTACCAACTCTAAATAGCTTGTTTGAGAGTTCTATATCGAGGTCATGTGGTGCAAGTAAAAAAACTGGTAAAAGTGTTTTGGTTTAAGAAAAATAGTGAATTGTAATAAGTGGACTTTTTGGCATGTCCTTTTTATGCCT
>JZLH01S0029988.1:0-10418 GCA_001188425.1 Eucidaris tribuloides
TGGAGCTACTATTGCATAATAAATCATTTTTAAAACATTATTAGGAAGACCTTTTAATTTATACAATATTGCAACATTTTTGGATAATTTATTGCAGACGGTATCAACATGATTTGTCCATGATAGTCTATTATCAATTATTATGCCTAAAAACTTTAATGATTGAACTTCTTTAATCACAGACCCAGATAATTTAATACATATTTCATCGTTATTTATTATTTTATTTGTGAATATCATATAATGAGTTTTTGCTATATTAATTGATAATTTATTTACATATAGCCATTGCATAATTTTAACTAGTTCATTATTAAATTTTCTTTGTAAAGTTGAAATGTTTTTGTGAGACATAAAAATGCTGGTATCGTCTGCAAATAAAATACAATTTAAGGTATCAGAAACATTACACAAGTCGTTTATGTATAAAATAAATAATAGTGGTCCCAGAATGGAGGTTTATATTGAATAGACATCATTTTTTAGATAACTATTATTGTAGGCCTACATACATGTATGATTGCCTTGTGTATGTGTTAATACTTATTATATGTATGATAGATGACATGGTCTTGCAGTAGGCCCTATTTCTGGAATTTTTCCTGAAACTGTAGATTCACATTTATTTGTTTAAAAATTTGTATTTATATGGAAATTTTCTGAAGTTATTGTGAATACTGTTGTAATGGAGTTGTTATATTATGGTATTTTTTTTTATTATTGAGAGAATTAAAGAACATGTTGATTTTTTTTTAGATTTGTTTTGAAATACCCATACCCTTGTCCCAAATTATGGACCTGGAATACCTGTACCCATGGTCTTGTACCCGTACCCGCTTGACCGTTCCCATACCCATACCTCTCATCTCATACCCATACCCACTGGTCGGTACCCATAGGCCATACCCACAGGTGTCCATACCCATACCTGTACCTGTCTCGTATGTTCCCACTGGTCTGTAACCATACCTGTACCCAGAGTCAGTACCCGTACCTCTCATCTTGTATCCGTACCCGCTAGCTGGTCGGTACCCAAATATGTATCTCTCCTCTCATACCTGCACAGAACCGTACCCTTTTTCGTGTACCCATAGATCTAGTTGTACTCATTTATGACTGACTCGACTGGACGTCACTCGCTCTGACTACTCATACGCCAGTACATGTCCATACATTGCAACACGTGCCGCAAGATAAAACGTGTTTTCCAATGTGTCAGACCAAACCATACTGGTGATTAATCCTCTACTTTAAAGTGCAATTCATTTGAAGAATTAAATGAAAAGTATGTGGCAGATCTGCCACAGACATTTTAGTCTGCAGTAAGAGTAAGCTGAAGTATGCAGCAGAATAAAAGCTTGCTGCAGACTTCCCGCATACTAGTATGTGGCAAGAACAGTCAGCGGCAGATCTGCCACAGAAGTATGCGGCAGATCTGCCACAGAAGTATGCAGCAGGAACAGTCTGTGGCAGATCTGCCACAGAAGTATGCGGCAGGAACAGTCTGTGGCAGATCTGCCACAGAAGTATGCGGGAAGGCAGCAGCCACTTACAGGAAGTCAACAAGGTTATAATCTGATTTTTTTCAGTTAGAAAATTGGCGGGAAATTCAATACAAATTGCAAATGGTCAAGTTCCTACAGCCAGAGAAAGAGTCATGGTGCAATTCTCTTTAAATATGGACTAAAATCTGATAATTTCCTTTTCTTGAGTTACAGGAGCTGAAGTCCTTTTAGTTAAAGTACAGTATGTGAGTAAAACTTTGTTTTGTATTTGACACACGTTTATTCTTTCTATCACCTAATGATTACATTTGAATAATGAAATCTGACAAATATCTGTTGAAGCAAATCTTTAAACAAGAGCCCCCGGGGGGGGGGGCATTGAGGTCACTATACATGTAGCATCTACCAGCTATATAAGTTAGTCACGACGCTCACCCAAGGTCTCGCAAACTCTCTATGGTACCCACAGAAAAAAAATCAGTAATATAGTTTTTCCCTTGGAGCCTTATACATGTATCTAGGCCACATATCGCTAGCCAATATGACCAAGTTCGAAAACTTTGCCATTCCCCTGCCATATAGCTATTTGCCAAATTAAATTAATGTCTAACATCCAGTCTCATTTTTATCAAAACAACAGCCGCCTAGTATTTTAACATTTCGACCTTTTGACCTACTTATGTACCTTGACCCCAATTTAACGTTGAGGTCACTATACATGTAGGATCTACCATCTATATAAGTTAGTCACAAATGGGCCAATACCAAACCAAAGAAGAAACTTGCACGGTATATATCATTTGACTTCATTTCCCCTTGACCTACATATGTGACCTTTAAACCTTTAAATAACATGAGGTTCCTATTATGCATCTACCACCAAGTTTGGTTATTACAAATGGGCTTGTGGTTAGAAAGTTACCTAGTTTGGGCCCTTATGGCGCCTGCCCTGGGCGGGGGCCGGGGCGCCCAGGGGCGTGGCGCGCGGGGTGGCCCGGGCCCCCGGGGGGCCCTTCATTGGGGCCTGGCTGTACATTCCAGAACCTTATCCCTCCCCCCTTGATGAGGATCATTCCCGACAAGTTTGGCTCTAAATCCCCATTGATGTGATGTGAATTATTCCTATAGCGGCCCTACCCCCAAACTTTTTGCCCCCCTTAGGGCCAAACGGGGCCACCCTGGGCATTGTCATAAGGAACATTAATTCAACACATATAGAGGTATCTACACACAAAGTGGCTTTACTAAACCATTTCTGGATCTAGAGAAGAAGATGTTTGAAAACTACCTACTTTTGGCCCTTTAGGACCCTGCCCCTGGGCCCCCAGGGGGGCCAGATGTACCATTTGAGGACCCTTGAATCCCCACCCCTAAGGATCATTCCTGCCAAGTTTGGGTCAAATCTACTCATGCATGTTGAAGAAGAAGCTGAAAATGTGTAAAAGTTTACGCATGACGAACGACGCACGACGGACAACGGACGAAAAGCGATCGCAAGCTCACTTGAGCCTTTGGCTCAGGTGAGCTACAAAATCTATAAACAAAAGCAGTTTCTAAAATTTTTGACTTAAAGGTACAGAAGTCGGAAAAAGTACAGTAAAAGAATTCCCCATCTCCATCTATTCTGCCCCATTTTGGAAATATTTTTCCCTGTGTAATTTTCCCGAAGTCTGCCTGCTTAATTATGACACAATACACACTCTGCTGCAGCCTTCTAGTTTATTTCCCACAGCCTTCTCGTTACTTGCTGCAGCCTTCCCGCTCACTGGCCGCAGACTTCCCACTGACTCGCCGCAGCCTTTCCACTGACTTCCCGTTGACTTGCTGCATACCTGTAGGAACCTTGCTGCAGAACTACGGCTGATCTGCAGAAACCCCTTCTTGATGAATATTCATTATTAAAAGGCTACAGCAAATCTGCAGCAGGTCTGCAGCAGACTCTTCCTGATGAATATTTATTATTAAAGGCAAGGTTCACCCTGACATCAAGTTGGTTTTAATCAGAGCAGAACAATGAGAGAGACATATTAGTGAAAGTTTGGCGAAAATCCATCAAAGAATAACAGAGTTATGAAGTTTCAAAGTTTTAAATTTGTGACGTCACATGCGAGCAGCTCCCCATATGTTATGTGATATAAATTCCATAAATTGCAATTGTTCATGATAATTGAATGGGGTTGTTTCATTGTTGTACGTGTGGAATAATGTTTCTGACAATATATTGAATGCACAGGTAAAATCATTTCAAATTTCTGAGAAAACTGCACTTTTATGGAATTTATATCACATAACATATGGGGAGCTGCTCGCATGTGACGTCACAAATATGAAACTTTGAAACTTCTTAACTCTGTTATTCTTAGGTGGATTTTCGCCAAACTTTCACTGATATGTTTCTCTCATTGTTCTGCTTTTATTAAAACCAACTTAATGTCAGGGTGAACCTTGCCTTTAAAAGGCTGCTGCAAGTCTGCGGCAGGTCTGTAGCAGGTCTGCAGCAGACTCTCCAGCAAAGCTCACTGGCCTGAAAAAAGTATGCGGCAAGGTTCCGGCAAGTCTGCGGCAAGAGCTAATTTGCATGTGAAAATGATGCCTGTCTGCAGCAGGTCTGCGGCAAGGTTCCCACAGCAGTATGCGGCAGGCCAATTTCTTTCCTACGGGTAATTCTTCCCTGCCTGAGTCAAGTGTGGTCCAGGGTTCTGCACAACTGTCTGTAAATGTAAATGCAATGAATTCAAACAGAAGACAAATTGTAACACAGATGTCAACTGAACTTTTATTTTGCATAATTTCACATTTCAATATTTTGAATGATTAAAATTGTCAACTTTTCAGCACAGGCATTTGTGTGCCTCGCTGAATGTTAAACATATGGTCACCTATGACTATGTAGGGCCTACAGAAAGTTATGACAATGTCCAAAAATGTCCTGGCCTTTTGACTCCACTTGAGCTCGAATACGTACTGCACAGCTCACCTTCTGAAGTATGTGGTCCTAAGCAGAGCTATACGGACCACATACGCCCAACACTGGAAAAACAAAGCAAATTTTGCACTGTGTGAAGTGAATGATCCAGTCCAGAAAAAAAATGGACTGAACATTTGTTCAAGACACTGGGCAAAATTTTTTGAAAATTAAAAAATGAAACTGAAGTGGCAAGTCCTTCATTTTGTTCACATTATGTGTTTAAGTAATTTGTAGACTATCCTAGAGCAATATTTCAGTATAATTTTTAAAAAGTAAATTTCAGAAAAGATTGTGCCATGACTGCATGAAAACGGCCACCTTGGTCCCATTACTTTGTGCACAAAGGTATAGAGTTGTCCCCATGTGTGCTGCACAGTTAGCACTATGACGCCGTGCTGCAATGCATGACACAGATGTGTATTTGAACGTGTGGGACTAATGCAATTTTTATTTTTCATCAATGACGACACCATAAACACTCACCGCTCCCTTAATTTTGCCTTCCTGCCAGGCAAATTTGACGTTTTCGCAACAAATGACACTGAGAAAATGATTCCAAATTCGGCGGTCGGGAGGTCGACGTCGACAACAATGTGGACATGTACCATGCAGGACTATCGCTAGATCATCCTGCGGGATCGACGCTGACGAAATGGTGGTAATTACACTGAAATATTGCTCTATATGGATAGTCTACAAATTACCTAAGCATGTAATTTGAACAAAATGAAGGACTCACCACTTCAGTTTCATTTTTAAATTTCAAAAGTTTTTGCACAGTGTTGAACAAATGTCCAGTCAAATTTCTAGACTAGATCATCCAATCCACACAGTGCAAACTTTGGCTTGTTTTTCCAGTGTTGGGCGAATGTGGTCGGTACAGCTCTGCTCAGGACCACATGTCACGTAGTGCTGTAGGTGTGACTTTGCATAATATTTTGGATCGCATTTCGCATCATACTGCAAGTTTCAGTTCTCAGCCCAAATTTCATAGCAGGCTATTCACAAAATTGTGCATGTCAGTGTACCACGTTTGAACAATTACAAGGTTCATATCCCTCACATTTCATTTATGGTTATGAATAGAATTTTGAGAGCCTTTTTCATGACCTGACTTGAACTTGACCACTGCCAGCACTGACGCCGACACCTATTTGAACGTGTGGGACTAACACAATTTTCTCTTCCGTAAAATTTGACATTCAAACATTATTAACCTGATTAAGTCTAGACACATGCTTATTTCAGAAATCCATCACAATCTTAAGTTCCTTTGCATGTGAAATCAATATTTTTCATTTCGAAGAAGATTTAGTTTTGCGAACTTAGTACCTTTTTTTTGCATCATATATTCTCGTAGTGTTACATGTATATGCACACATGTACACGCATACACACAGAACAGAGCAGTAGCTCTACCAAGAATGAAATCATGAATTATGCATGACACCGTCATAGACTGGTTGGACATTTCTCACCGCAAGCTACGTAGGTGCTTGTACACACACGTACGTACTGCGTACGGGTGAGAATGGACCATAAACACTGACCGCTCTCTTCTGCCTTCCTGCCAGGCAAATTTGACAATTTCACAACAAACAACGCCAAGAAAATGACTCGAAATTCGGTGGTCGGGAGGTTGACGTCGACAATGCGCTTATCAAGGACAAAGGACTATCGTGGCATCAGCCTGCGGGATCGACGCTAACGGAACGGTGCCGGTCGGGAGCCTTTTCCAGTCTACAATCGTCAAAAAACGCGTGGAAAAAACCGAGAGTAGCAGCTCATGAATATGCAAATCAGTCTACCCGAATCCTGCGCAGTCTACCCAAATCCTTCGCGTATTAATTTATAAGATGCTAATTATTGAAGTTTTCATTGCAGTTTTCTTGTGAGGAGATATGGACCTTTCAAATTTACCTGGTAAGGGTACATGTACGTTAATAGTTTCCCAGAAATTTGACATTTTTTGAGAGCTTATGTTGATAGTCCCCTGAAATGAATTTTGTTTAGCTGGAACAAAAATTTAAAAACTTAACCCTAGATCCAGTTTTTGATGTTGACTCCACAATATACATGTAGTTTAAGTTTCTGACATAAAATGATTTTTAACCTTGACTTTTCAACCCAAAATTCTAATGAAATGATAAGTGACACATCATAACCGTTATCTCCAAGTTCCATGGAATAAGAACTTACGCTTTCAAAATGATGCAAAATATCCGCCGTCGGAAAAGCACGCCTATGTGTATGTCTTGTTTCTGCTATGAAGGTGAGATAAACTCGAGCAATATAACCGGAGATATAGGTAGAAAACGCCATTTTGGGACAAAGTTCATTGACCTTTGACCCTTGACAGATTTGGCAAGAAATCTAATAATGTCATCCTTGCCCAATGTTTCATCCTTGGTGCAGGTTTTGCTATAATCCCTCCAGCAGTACTTAAGCAATCTTTTTCACAAAGAAGTGTAGATGCACGGACATACGATTGTACTGACATACAATCAGAAAATAAGCCAGGCATAACTACATGTAATATCCATTCATAATGATCAATCTGACAGTTTCTATATTATATAGAATCAAATTACTTTGCAACTTCAAATATAACGTGCCAGAAAAATTACAGTTCTATGGATATTGTATACCGTGTGGGGCATATTTGTGACCTCGGCATGTAAAGAATTAAATAGCTTACCAAGAACAACGCACGGTTGCTGGACTTCTGGTGGTCCTGCTGCTCTTGTTCCAATAAGTTTATAAGATCCTGGTTTTGGCTGTTAGCTAAGTCCAGGTTCTTCTGATTGTAGCTGACGATCTCCTTCAGGCGTAACCGATTTGCCTCTGAAGTCATTAACTTGCCCCTCAGCTCTGTCTCCACTAATTGGACCTCTTTTCCGTACTCCTTAGCAACCAGCTGGATAGCAAAAACATATTGAAAATCATTCCCAATAATTTCTTTTTGTAAATTATATTTTCATCCACCTAAAGCTCATGAACACAGTATTTATTTTGATTATTTCATACTTGTTTCAATTATTCTTATTTTATAGTAGGCCCTATCTATTATATTAAAGGTAAATTACATGATTGGGGATGGTCCTCAACTTGGGCTGAAACTACTCTAAAATCAGGTAAACTATACAAAGATTCTACTGTGAAAATCTTGTAGTCAAACGTTGACTCACTTTAAAATAACTAATGTCAATACCCCTTGTGGCAGGCAAACCTGTTGTGTAGCTCTCTTTGGCAGCTATTTTTATCAGGGCATGAGAGAATTACAATACTGTTATGTTCATGCTTGATTATCCTTAAAGAAGATATAAGAAGAGAATGGCAAACTTTGAGATTTTGACATCAACAGACAGCGTTTAAACAGTAATGAGCACTGTCCAGTCAACAAAACATAATGGAAATAGCAAATTTAAGGGACTAAATACTCAACCAAAATCTCAAGCTCCGAAACACGTCTTCACACCCATGCAGAGACACTGACGTCGATCCATGGGTGACGTCACGCCATGGAATTTTTTGTTAGGGTAATGATGGGTTGTGATGGGAAGTGTACAACGTTTCGTAAAAATGCATTTCTTTGAGAGCTTACAATCTTATCACAAGCTAAGTTATTTGATAGACTATTAGTTCATTTACATAAAGAAATGTCTGAAGAAAGTCAACAAGTCATTTGTACATCGTGAAATATGTGATTTTGTAGCGTTTCAAAACAGGTAGTCCAATTAAGGTCCAAAATTCAATGTTTACATGAGCGCAAATCCACGCAGGGATGCTATTCATGTGGGCAGGCCCACAAAACAGATGTCAAGGATTATTCCCTCTGCATACATGGTTGGGTTCACCCCCATTGAATAATAGTAGAGTCCAGTAACTTCTTTGTTTGCAGCATCTTCTTTGTGTACTTGTCCCCCCTCTCTGGAAAAGCTAGTCATTCCAGATATATATTTCTTCAAGGAATGACCTGCTCCACCTTTGTCTGTGTTTGAAGGTAAGCGCATTTGAACTTTTCTTATTTCTAACTTTATCTCTAACTAAGTTGTTTAAACTCATATTAGTAATGGATGTTATTAATATTGTATAAATGCATCATCACAAGAACAATGATTCTTTGATTGATCGCAAAAGCGGTTTAAACAGCAGAAAGTCTTTATATTTTACTTTGAATATTTTCAGCAGCTGTTGATTCCTTATAAGATGGTTGAAACGTTTAGCCAAAACTATATTATGATATAGTTGTATCATGTATTTTAAATATGTATGATACAACATGTTGATTGTGTTTAGATTTGGACCAAAAGAGCTGAGATGATGAAATAAGCTTGTATGTGTTTTAATTTGGTAAGCATTGAGTCTCACACTTATGCCCCAAACTTAAATTTGGTATATATATGGTTAGTCGTTTGATTATGGTGTTACTTATTAGTTTATGTGAATGTGAGTATATTAGATGATGAGAGTATGGTTTAAGATGTTAACAAATGAAGTGATGGTTATTTACTTTATGCTGGTCAGCCAAGATAGCCAAGTCAAGTTGCAAATTAGTTCTACCTTTCATTTGCTTACTCATGCCAAGAATTAGTGTGCTTAAACGTTGATATATTTGATACTAACTCAGAGCACACTGTATTTTCATGTTCTACTATTTTACATGTAAGAATTAAATTGATTCTTGTGTTATATATTTGGCTGTATGTTACATACATTACTTCAATTTGGCTTTCTCAGTACTGTAGAAATGCATCAAGCTGAATTCAGTAAAAAGCTAGCCAGAAAGCCAAGTTCCATGAATAGGGTTAGTGCACTTGGACATGTACCTCTGTGATATTGTCACCTCAGAAGACTAGCCTATTGTTTAGGATGTGCTCCGGACAGGGTAATAAAACATGAACAATAGGAGAGGGCAAACACGCTGGAGTCTGAGTATAATAGCCGGAGTGCACGCTAGATTTTAGCTGGTAGGCTGGGGAGAGATAAGTTATTGTGTGTTGGAAGTTTGTCGAGAAGAGATAAGATATTCGAGTTTCAATACAGTAAAACTGTGCATGGGCGCATGTAAAAATATACCAGACTAATTAATAAATCTTGACATAACTATGTAATAAATGAAAGTAATAAACTACAATCAACTAGATATCAGACTAGTGTCAATAAAAGCATAAACAAGTTTTACAAGTAATTAAATTGCAAAACAAAACGTTAATCATCATGTAATCTATCGCTTAATTAAAACAATCATCCATTATTGATCACTACAGCTCGGTCACACACTGCATGATATAATACCTAATGTCATGTATGCTAATTTCTTGTATATTGTATGATCTATGTATGTGTGTGCGTGTGTGTGTGTGTGTGTGTGGGGTGTGTGTGTGTGTGTTGTGTTAAGTACAGACAAAATGTCCGCATGGTAGGCTAATAACTCATAAATAGCCGCCCATTAACACTCATTTTACACACTAACATATCATGAATCATATTTACATTAGTGACTATTTTCTCCAAGCTTCATATATTCCAAATTCATTCATACCTTATGAGCGCTGATACTGAATATATATGTACTAACACATATCAAGTAATTTGATAATAACATGAAGAAATAATGAGTTTATAATTAATTAACATCGGTTCAGAGCTACATCTTAGTCAATCTAGAATTAGGAATAACACTTCCCAAATGGTAGAAAAATTGTTTATAATTTACATCTCAGTGCTAGTTTTGGTCAATCTTAAATATAAAGACTCTATAAATCGACATGTAGTCTTAAGCTTTCCAAACTAGTACCACCTGATTTAACTCTTAACGGTGCCGAAATCGCAGATCTGCGAGCAAAGTAAATACAAGTAAAAGTCCATAGAGGTTAGAAATCCTCCGGCCAGTTAAGAGTAAGATTGCATTGACTCAACTGTAAAGTTGGAGAAAGGAAATA
>JZLH01S0030017.1:0-10155 GCA_001188425.1 Eucidaris tribuloides
CCAGAGCTTATGAGTTAACAATTATGTGATCATAGTAGAAAGATAAGTTTATGTTTTTACCTGGAGAAGGACAGAAACATACATACTTAATATCATTAGGTCCTTGACTTAGTAATGCTTAATAAAGCATAAGACTGGCAATATAATGGCGGATGTATAATGCTGCATTTACATTATATGTATGTTAATATAAAACAAACAAATTATAAATAGCAAAATTACTATATGTTTCTGGACAACAGAAAGGGAAATTAATTTAATTAAATTTTGCTCTTCCTGTAAATTAGGCAGGACATAATTTTGTAGTTGTAGGCTATGGGTAGTTTCAACATCAACCGACAGCACAAAAGAAATGTCCACGATATAATATCAATTTATGTTCGAGAATTCTGGAACAGTAGGCTTCAAAATTCTGTGTCGTATATTGTAGCATTATACTTTTTCCATCAGACACCGTAATCCTCGGCAGCCGCGGCGTTCTGATTTGTCTCCAATGGCATTCTTGTATATATAAAATTGCCCATTATATATTCATTATCCGGGCAATCATGGTTGACATTCCAAAGTCTACTTCTGAAATGCGGGTTCGCGAAACACATAAACCTACTCTAGTCTTGTCATAACTAATATCTCTGACATCTGATAAAAATATATTGAGTTTCATTTACCGGTCGGAATACTTGACACATTGAATGTTTTTTGTTCTATATTTAGCACTGATGATTTTTTTAGAAGGGGAAGACGAGATACTCGGTCATTTTTTAAACGACAGACACATTGCGACTTTTATTTCTGTATCTTTCCTTTATTCCTCTTTCTTACCAAATGAAGACTGGAAACGAGATGTTTTGGGCTGGGTTTCTATAAAGATTGCATTTATATTCAAATCAATTTCTCTTTGTTAAGTATGATCTGAAGCTAGCTAGGGGCTACGCAAAGTAAAGGTTTTTGGACTGAACCACATTGTCATTTGGAAATACAGTAATCACCTAAAGGTATTAAGGAAAGTAAAGCAACTTTCTCATATACTTATGCATTGTTTAATGACCTGAAAACAAAGAATTCTGTAATTTTCACAAGAATAAAATTCTTGGTACAAATTAAACATTGTTAGTTATGTAGCCGTGGAGTGGTAATTTAGGTGAAATAACTTACAGTTTGGTAAAACTAAAATTGTAATAACATAATAATACCGCAATGTAGCTTCAGGGCCATTATATCTCTGCTACCATTGATTTTCATTGTCAAATGTGTACTGTACTGCCATTTGTCTGAAGTAGTCCAGATGAGAGACAACTACCATTAAACGTGGCTTTGAAAGTGTGATTTATTTTCGATTGAAATAAAATGATTTATACATGTAGATCCTTTATTGTTTGACGATGACATATATAACAGTTTCACAGTTTGAAGGCAATAGGGTGGATGAACATCGTGAGGACAAAATAATCGCGACCTCCGTAGCAATTTTCCTTCCTGTCTGTAAAGGCAACGATCTCTCTTCAAATTTGCAAGTGGGTTTTAACGTCACGTTCATTTACCGGTACGTCTCGGGCGCGAGTCTATTTACTGTCAGTGAAAACATCTTACTCGGTGCTGAAATCGAGAGGTAATTTCTACGGTTTGCATTAACCTTCGGACCAAAATGGCTCGCGCTTGGTTTCTCAGAACTATTCCTGTCTTTTTGCAATCGGTGTCCTTTACGGGACTTATCTCCATTCGTATAATATGGATTAGATTTCATGGCATCATTTACCGTCAACGAAGACGCCGAAACGTTCCTTGAAATAAAGTAATGCTTTAAGAAGAAGTATTATACCCCGCCGTTTAATACCAGGTTTTCTTTCACTCTTCAAATGACGTTGATGTGGGGCTGTTCACATTCGCATATTTGCGTTATTCCAATTACAAATGAACATGATCAAAGGGCAATTCATACAACTCCGGACGCGTTAAATTTTCTTGGTTTTATATCTATAATTCGTGGCTCTTCTCCTATAGCCTCTAATAATGTTTCTTGTCCCCATTTTCTTTTCATTCTGGCATATTGTTACCCTCTTTCCCCGTATATTTCCGAGGTCTGATACTTAATGTTTTGGTTGTCTTCCTCTTAATTAGTTTATTGTTGTGTATACACTTTATGGTGTTTTGCCGTTTATTTTTATTTCGTTGGACAACTTTCTCTTCATTCCCTTTCCCTTCAGCTGACTTTCAATTTAGTTTACTATTCCGGTGCTGTAGGGTTTACTAATTCCTCTTTATATGCTTATACACTCGTGTATTCGTCCATTTATTTTAAGATCAGTTTAAGTACGCTCATAATTAAAGATCACATCACGATGTAACTTGAGGCGATGCTTAAATTCTAGTTGAGTTACGCACTATACCGGAAGTCATATTTTACAGTCAAATACGACTTTATATATTCGGTAATAACCATTTGGTTGATGGTAATTGTGGACAACTATATGCATACCGTATTTATTTGTATATTTATTTATGGAGCTTTTTTCAGCAGGGTCACCTCATCAGTAACAAAACGCTGTTATTCTCGGGGGCCCTGCATCAACGAGATAACTTTCTACAATCTGACACGTAACAAATACGAAAACCCGTGCCTTCACTTTCAGATAACATTATGTTCCTCAAAGTATAACAATATATAACCTCAAACGATACGATCTAGCCCTAGCCACTTGAGTTTTTTGATCATTAGGATGTGAAATTTTATTGTAATTTCTTAATATATTTTAGACAAAAAAATAATATAATCATGTAAATAAATATAGTGAAGCTATCTCGATAAAAAAAAGGTAATTTACATTTTTTTCCCTATGTTATGCCAGCTTGACACTTATATGTTTAAAATTAGTGTATATTGTTGGTTAGCAACTAAAAGCAAATAGAGGAAATTAAAGATTGCATGACCAAAATGGGAGTTTACTGCACTATAGGTTATCACGTCTCGTTTTACATTTTGTTTTTTAACTAGTATTTTTATCGATTGTATAAGAATATAAGGAAAAGCATAACTTATTTTCAATCAAAAAGTACAATTAATGAATTGAGAACAAACAAATAGTTATAAAAAATTAAAATTATAATTATTTCAATACTTTTAAATGAATCCATTTTTTTTACATATAACAATCAGTTTTATTTGTATTTCATCTATTTATCCATTGCTGATCATAAAATAAAGAATGTATAAATGGCTGCACGTATGTATAACAATACAAAATATTGCAAGTTATTGATAACTAAACGTTTTTCTGGCCGTCAAAAATTCTGCGTGTACGTGTCTGTGTGTGTGTGTGTGTGTGTGTGTATGTGTGTGTGTGTGTGTGTGTGCGTGTGTGTGTGTGTGTGTGTGTGTGTGTGTGTGTGTGTTGTTGTGTGTGTGTGTGTGCGTGCGTGTTTGAGTGTGTGTGTGTGTCTTTGTCCATGCCCGTCTGTCCGTCTGAGTCTGTGTGTATGTGTGTGTTTGTGTCTGTCTGTCTGTGGCGGTAGTATCTCGCTGTTGCATCTTGCGCAATACCGTGACTGAGATTGGATGCGTGACTCGTAGGCCTATAACCTCGTGTAGCATTCTCCTCAGTCTGTTGCATTGTAAGCACGTGTTCAGCCTCCATTGCAATATTCACGCCCCCCGTCGATTGGAAAATCAAGGAATTACTTTCTTTATTTATATGGAATTTCTATGACTATAAATTTGGTAGCTATTGACAGACCGTCTGGCATGAACGTGGAAAGCGTAGTTTTAAGCGAAATTCTATCGACCCTCACAGCCAAATTGGGAAAGGGGAGAAAAATACCCGTCGCATCTTCGACACTCCGGTTATTCTGAACATATCTTGTCACGGTCCAGTGGCGTTACTGTGCGATCTGTCTAACGCTGTCTTAACGCAGGGGTCTACCGGCTCTTGACAGGTAAATCACTAGGGGAATTAACGGACGGTCGACCAAGCGATCTTATACAGTTGTGCCTGACTTGTTGACATGAGGCGAGGTTTTGCGGTGCGTAACAGGAGAAATAACATGGCAGATCAACATGAGGTTTGGTTGGAGATGACACATTCTGCATGGTTCACAGTCATGTGCTCGTTAGCTCCTGTAAAGAATTAAAAAAGAAAATATAAATGTGTAAACCAGTAGAAAATGAAAGAGAAACGGAAAAACGATGAAATGCATAAAAGAAGGTCTAAGAAGACGATGGTAAGGGTATGGGAAGAAGAAGCATGAAGAAGACAAAGGAAGACAAGGCAAAAAAATAGGAAAGAGCAGAAAAAGAAAAAAGAAGAAGAAAGGGAAGGAAGGAGAGGACAAATGAGAATACAGGACGGAGACTGAAAGGAAGGAACGAGGAAGTGGAACAGGCTGAATATGACTATATCTGCAGCAATTCATTATCCTCGAGTTTATTTTTTTATATTCACTTGATGCTTTCCAATACTTTGAGTCTTTGGTCCCAAGCATTCAAAATTGAAACGCTGTTTAAAAATCCAAATACAAGGAGTTGTATTGAAAATACACCACTGCATCCTTTACCTTTTTTTTCTTAAAGTTACAGGAATATAGGTTCCATGGTTTATTTTCCTGTGCAATAAAAGAAATATTTTACTATTCAATGACAAATCAGCAAGTGTTAGTTTGAGGTTTGTTTTTTCCAGTATTTCATGTGATTGATAAACCCTGCTGAAATAAAATGATCTTGATCGATGAATCAAAGTATTTCGTAGAAACATTATATATGGAATATTCATGGGCTAAGTACGGCATAAATCATTCTTGAAACATCGCTGAAACCCGATAAAACGCATTTAACCTCCAGGCAAAATATGCGCAGAATCAATGTTGTTTAAAGCCAAAAGTCGAAGACTGTATATTCTTTATGTCGTACGGAAAACAGCATTTTATTTTTTTTACTAAGAAAAAGAAAAAGGAAAGCAAACATGATGGATATTTGTCTTTTTCATCACTTTTCTTTCAGTGATCCTCGACTCTGAAAACTAAAGCAGTGGTATCATATTGTAAGAAAAACAACATCTACAAACATAAAAAAGCAAAGAAGAAGAACAATAACAACAACTTTCCCGCCCCTTTAGATAAATCAGATAGATGTATACATACATCACAATCGTGACCATTTGCATGCACCCATGTGATTGAATACCCCCTTTTTGAAAAACAAAAACAAGTATAATACACGGCCAATTTAAGAACAACTTTGAGGTCATTTTTCAAAATTGCTATACACGGCTTTCCTTGATCGCAGACTGTTATATGTATAAGCTAAAATATTTAAACATTAAAAGAAATAAGGGTACCTGCGATTAATGTGCGTAAGCTTGTTGGGCCTTACTCAGCTCTTGAATTTCTTTGCCTTTTAGCATGAATCTGTATCCGAGCTTATAACACTAAATGCCATTCACATTATCATTCGGTAATAAAAGCAAACATTATTTTCCAGACGGCTTCTGTAGGAAGTCTGAACTCAGGCAGGAAAAGCGAGAGGGAGAGAGCGTTTAATGTACGGTGGCCTCAAACGCGTCGTTTCGAATTACCAAAATGTTTTATTTATACGAAGATCAATCTCCGAAGAAGTGTCAAATATGGTGATTCTAACTCGACTCGTTGAATTTCAATCAGTTTTAGCAGACAAGCTACAATATTGATGAGATTTATCCACTTGCTTGTTTTAAAGGGATGCTCCCGCCGTTCGTAATCCATGTACGTTCAATACCATCCGCTTGCTTCTATTGCAGGACCGTGCGTAACAATGAACTCTATACTACGTATAGTTCAGTGGTGCGTAACAACAATCGTGGATCTGCAAACAGAATTGCCGTTGAGGGTAGGGCCGTTGTCAGTTTAGTTCGCCTTTCTTAGGGAGAATGCGTGCTGCATAGGGAATTGCACACAACTCGTTTTGCGAAAGTATACGGGCATTCCCAAATATTACCCGAGCCGGGCCACCTCCAAAACATCGCGATATGCGACTTTTCAGTCCCTTTAATAGATGGAATTGGTCCTGGACATAGCAGCATTGTCTTAGATGGTTTTAGGCGATTACTTAATTTGTCAATCCATTTTAACTAGGTAGATAAATTTTCATACTTCTATTGGTCTTCGATTATTCATTTGTACACGTGTTTGCATCTTGTGTATAATATATATTTTAAAAGACATTGTTATACATTAATTTGTGTAAGCCCTATTTAAACTATCAAAATTCGATATCTCACCAGCAATTATGAAAAGATTGTAAAATAAAAACCTCGCAAACAAAATATTAGGCAGTTATCGTGTCATTAACAAAAAATATGTAAAAATAGATATCGGCACAAACAGTTATGTCCTTGAGACAAATTCTGTAAGGCAGCACTATATGGGGAAAACTCGAATGGTAACCCATTGATTTTTACTTTTTAAAAGCATCAATGTTACCTTGGAACTGGATTTTGTTTTCTTCAGAGCTTTATTTTAGGCCATAGCAGAGACACTACAATCAAAGATCATGCATAACTCAGATTTTTTTTTTGTAAACTGAAAACCTTGTTAGTAGATGCGACATGAAGGACACATACAAAAGGAATAAGAGATCGAAAGGACAACACTACACTATGTTTACCGGTACCAAGGGGAAATTACAGAACACGTTGGACTTACCCGTTGTCGTCTTTAACGAAACTCCTTTTGTTGGTTGATATATTTAGATGATGTTTGTTACTTTGCCGATAGAGCCCCACGGCCCTTCGACAGCCCCCTTTCCCGGGTATAAGTCATCATAACTTTGAATATGATCACGAGGAGGGCAATGAAAACAAGAACCCTCACTTGGGTAATATATATGCCATAATTTTGCCACGTCTTTGTGCGATACAGTTATTTCTTAACCCCCGGTGCCGTTTATTTCTGAGTAGGATGCAAAGTCGTGCCCAGAAAGTACAAGAAGGAAGCTCAAGAAGACGTGATTGCGAAGTAGGAAGAGATAAAAACGGAAAAGGAATAGGACTTAAATGAAGTCAAAAAGCAAACAACCGCAGAATTAAAACAATAGAATTGACTACGAAGAAGATCCAGATATAGAATGATGCAGGAGAATGATGACAAAACAAATTATTAACAATAAAAAACTTCCACATGTGTGAAAGATTTGACATTATTTGTAATTATACATGGATTATTCGAAAATAAATAAACAACTGACCCAAAATTGCTTCTTGTAAATACAATGGACAGACAAAATGACACAACGTTAGTTTTCTTTTTTATTTTGGACATACATTGGACGGGTAAATCATGCCCGACAGAGAAAAAGGTCAAAATCAGCCAATATTTTAGTTAATCTAGAGCAATAATATGTTCATTTGGACACCAATGTCGTTCGATTTTGAACAACATTCTTGATCAGACATTTGCCGGTTGTCCGGCAGAAAGACCCAAGCATATGATCTGTCTTTATTTTTAGAACCATTTGCTTTTTTTAAACATGAAATCAAAGTAGTGTGATATGTTTAAATCTTTTTGTCAGTGTATAAAGTGCAATATCAAATGAGGCAATATTTCTCAAATTGGAGAAAAAAAAAATTATTAAGGCCCTTCTGCCGGGGAACATATATAGGTTAGGTCCCGTTTGTTGAACAACCGACGTATTCATCCAGCAATACGAAACGTTACTTTCCAGAGGCGGCGATCCTGTGGGGGCAGGGAGGGGGGCGGGCAAACTTATCGATTTGCCCCCACCCCCAATAATTTTGACAATTTGAAAAATTCATAATATGCATTGCAAATAATATATGTTTTAAAAAGCTTTGGAAAGCACGATAAAACCATTAAATATGGCATAAAAATACTATTAAACATACTAAATTGGCATTTTTTTGTGCGCAAAATTCTCTATTACCATATGGTGCGCGGAGCGCGCCGAAATTTTTTGACATTTTTGTCACTTTTGCCGCCCCCCCCCCATCCGAAACATGGATCGACGCAACTGTTCCTTTCCAGAAGGCATTGAATAAATTAATCAAACAGTTTCATCAAAATTGATTTGTCAACATCCGTGCATCGACCACGGATTCATTGTCCTACAGAATAAAGCTTGAAGCCAAAGTACACATGCGCATAGTAAATATCACGTATTTTACTTTCTTTTAATAAGAGCTGCGTGCATGAACTTGGCCAATAAAGTGCATTTTTTCTTAAGTTGCTTAAGTGGACAAAACACCTTTAAGATATAAACTATTGGTTAGTTTGATATGATTGCAAAGATAACAGGATAAACTGATTTTTTTTTCGATATTTTTCTTATGTTTTTCTTTTCCATTTTTATTGACAGCATTTGAATAGACATGAAGGTGTGATCGCTAGATTTCTATCAACAATACAACGTTCAGATTGCATTACAGTGAACATGGTTCTTCTTGCAAATAAACCGCGGTCATGGCTGGCATTGTCCCTTCATTTGCTTGGCAAGGCAGACGCCAGTAGGTTCTATATTAGCAAACATCCCATAACAATCACAACAGTTACCGTATGCTGAACATGAAGAGATTTCTTTTCCAAAAGGCCTTAACTAATACATGCCAGAAGATTTAAATCTCTATGGACTTTACGTGTATTTGTTGGTACAGATCTGCAGCTTTGGCGTGTTGAGAGTTAAATCCACCCGAGTAAGTTCGGAGGAATTTTCCTTGCTACGAAAACCCGAAAGGTTTTGCTCGCTTGTGGAAATTGACTTCAAATTTCATACTGTGGGTAGTTCAGAAGGTGGTAATTGTGCTAATGTTAATGTCTCCTTTTTCGCCACAAATGGATGTAGTGCCCTTTGCAACTAAGTTCTTATTATGATTAAACATTTATCATAGAGATGTATATATAGATGACAATGTAGGCTACTCGGCTCTGTTTTCTTTTCATAATTTTTCATTATCAAAATCGTCGTCTGAAGAACACTATCATTTAGCACCTCGGCAAATTGTCACATCGATGGCTGCGGGTTTAATTTAAAACTTGCGCGAGGTTGGTCATTTATTTTGACGGCGTCATCAATCTGTACAGTTATTGCCATTCACGTTGCGATGAAAGCAAGCGATTATGACAGCGCCTAAAAAGTAATATTTTCCGACATGAGATTAATTGTAGTCGCTTTGATGTGTCTTCGTTTATGGGCTGGTGTGCTGAAACATTAATTGTATCTGAACAGTTTCAGATTGTTCTTTATTTACCATTCCTTCTGATTTTGAAGTATAATCCTGATATAAACGCAACTTGTGCGATTTACGTGGACATGAGAAGTGACGGGTACATTTATGCACAATAACAAAATCAAACTGTGGCAGCTGATCCACGCAAGTGTGTTTTAATGGACAAATAAACACGATAGAACATAAGCATGGGGACAGCCATGTTGTCACCAGCAAAAATACGCTACCACTATAAACGACTTAAGTTTCCGGCGTAGGAAAAGTTCTGTAACACAGCAATCTATTAGGAAAAACTGGAATAGTTCCTCAGTGATTTCATTTTTTTTTTTACATTTAATGATCGTTTTGAATTGCAATTTTTTGAGTGCTTCAATTTTAGACCATATCAACGAGACTGGTATAATGAATGATCATGTAACTTAGACATTTTTTTTTACGAAACATTGCTAAATTTTGCCTTAAAAATTGGTGTACCCATTGTGATATTATCGTTATTTATCAGTGCTGTTCACTTCCTGCCAGAAAAAAAATCACCAATGTAGACTGTCAATTGTAAGATGTGTAAACTGTTCGTGTTTGTTTGTTTATATGTGTTGGTGTGTGTGCGTGTGCGTGTGTGTGTGGTGCTCCATTTGACTGTGTTGTTAGCACATGAGTTAGAGGGGATGCCAATCATTCTGCCTAGAAAGTGCATTTTGTATGGAACAGAAAGAGCGAGATATATCATTTGTTATTATTTGTGGAAATTTGAATGAAAAACACTGTTTCCGCTCTGTCGGTAGATCATAAATAATGTTATTATGAGTTAAAAAATAACCGCAAAGAATGTTAGCTTACACCAAAGAGAAGGGAATATGATTTTGCAGTATGCTTAAATATGACCTTTCACCACGATACCCTGATAAAGTCGCACATCGTATGGTACATAAACACCATAAACAAAGAAAAA
>JZLH01S0030035.1:3004-15760 GCA_001188425.1 Eucidaris tribuloides
TAAAACTTTAAGCCTTGTGGTCCAGATTCACATCCTCTGAGGTGCGGATTCGGACCTTGGTCCAGACTTTGGGAAGCCCTGGTGTATCCTGTTGGTGAGGGAATTTCTGATGAATGATATGTAAGACATGGAAAACTTTGTTGTTCCTGTTAAAAGTACTTGGCCAAACTTTTTCAAAAATGATTATCCTGAATAAAGTAAACATTTCTGTTTTAATTATAATGAGTACATGATAAAATTATTGTATAACCTTGTGGAAAAAATATAAATTAGGTGTTGTGTGTCACCCAGCAATAAAGATGTCACATAAAGTAATGGGTTTCTATTAATGTTTGGATGGTTAAAACAATCTTTAGAAGTGAGCTCTTCAGCTGAATTCTTAGAGGAATATATGAAACTTCAGGAATTTGAGGGTTTCAAAATGCTCTGTGCCCAAAGGGGTTAAAATGTTTGTTCGTAGACCAGTTTTAGTGTGAGTCAACCAGATTTGATGAGGAGGATGGGTTTTGTCAGGGTGACATATCAGTGTTGTAGTCGAGCCACAATTTCTGAGGACCGAGGCCACCCCAAAACACAACCTTACCATAGGGTTTGTACAGGTGACTTGGACCTAGGCCTCTCCAAAACACAACGTTTCCATAGGGTTTGTACAGGTGACTTGGACCTAGGCCTCTCCAAAACACAACCTTTCCATAGAGTTTGTACATGCAATTTAGATTGAGACTGCCAAATTGGCCTCAACTACAAAACTGTGAAGTGTACACAAACTATGTGACTAAATAGGTTAGAAATTTGCTTTTATCAGTAAGGTGTAAAGTTTATTTGTTATTTTAAGTGTTCTGCCTGTGTTGTGTACCTGTTCCACTAGTATAGTGTAAGTTTTTGTAAGGCAGTTACTCACCTGGTCACAGATCATTGTCAAAAAGTAACATAAATGGTATTGCATTATTTATTTACTTGGAATTGATGTGTAAAGGGCTGGTTGGAACAAGATAAATGGATTAAATATAAATCGAAGACAGGTTTGTTTGTATACATGTATCACAGGTGATCTTTATATGATGGGACTGCACATTATAGGGCAATAGAGGGCACACCTTACTTTCAGTTTTGAGGCAGCAAGGTACAGTGGTGCTGCTGCCTCAACTCTTAACTCGTTGAAGACAGTTTAATTTAGCTTTAGCATGCATTTCCCATAGAACTCGCGACAAGATATCTCATATCTAGTCTTCAATGGGTTAATATGTCAAGCATTTTGAACAGCACCACATTGAGCAACTTTTAGAGTATGGAGTCATGTTAAACAGCTGTAACTTCTAACACATGCACAGTGGAGAAAAGTGTTGTGAACAAAGTATGTAACATTGTAAGTTTCATTCTAATGTGAATATTTTGGTATATTCATTATGAATCTTTAGATATTCACAAATATATAGATAATTGTACATGTTTTTTTCTCAATTTCAGACAAAAAAATAATATGTGGTAACATTTCAAATTTGGAGAAAACCATCCATGTAAACCTCTAGATTTATGAGTGATTTAATGAGGCATGTTCTTTTACTTTAAAAAAGTGTAATAAAAGTAACTTTATCGTTACAACACTAATTGAAAGGGTATTATTTGTAATGCAAAATGAAACGACATATTTAGAGTTGCTTATGATTCCATAGAAGGGGAGCCAAGACTGCACATAATACGGTATATTGTTAAATCATTAATAATTGTTGTTGTCAATCTTTATCTTTGCAGTTATTTGAAGAAAAAGAGTCTCTTATAACAAAGCTACAAGGTCAAGTCAAGCAAAAAGACGTGGAAATAGCTGAACTCAAAGGCCAGACAGATAGACGATCAGACTCAAAATCGGGTGATTCAGATAAACGGGTGAGTACACACCTTTTAAAGGCCCACTGTCAAGGGTCCACTCAACAACAGAGAGGATGACAACTAGTTTTGGAAAGAAGGCGCATATTCATGAACATAGACTGTTGCAGTGCCAGTGTACAGATTGTGGGAGGAAATCAAATGTTGCATTTTTTCCACACCGTCATGGCTGTTTCCATTGCATGATGGGAGTCATTAGTGCACCCTTTTTATATTTTAGTCAAAAGAGTGTGTTTTTTTCATCCTGTCATGACAGTGGGCCTTTAAATAGACCACTTCGGTAATGGTTCAGATATATGAATATTTTTCTTCTGCAGCCTCTTGATGAACTATTTATTTCATCTGTTTCTATGAACACAGTTTCAATAATAACAATGCAAATGTGCATACATTAGTTGTTGCTGTATCTGGCAAGCTGTCATCAGATTGTCCTTTTGTCTGAAAGCTATACATAAAATGTGAATATATTACTGAAGTGGCATATGCAGTGGTGTATCTAGGGGGGCAGAGGGGTAACGTGTGCCGGGCGCCACTTTTTTGGGGGGGGGCACAAAAAATGCAAAAGAGAGAAAGAGAAAGGTGAAAAAAGAGGGAAAATTATGAACCTTATAGGAACAATGTGCCTCTCCTTCCCAGTCCACAAAGTAAAGTGTGTTAGAAAAATGGGTTTTCTAGGGTTACAAATTAATGTGCCAATTTGTATCTGCACATGTTGTACTAGTGACAGCATAACTGTCCAAACTTTTGTGTTCTAGGGTGTTTATTTGTCCATTCAAACACTGTCAGATATGTCAGATAGCAAAGTTCGACAATTTTTTAAACGGGTCTTCCACAGTGTTATATAGTGTCTTTAAGGTGTGTATTTCTGATTATGTTATGTACAGCATGTGATGGTATTTCCTTGTATATGAAGTAATATGATCTTGAACTAAATCTGTATTTCTCTATTGTTTTTCCTTCAGGAGAGAAGAGGGCTAGAAAGAAGAATTTCAGAACTTGAAGAAGAGTTGAAGGTAGGCACCCAATACAATAAATTGTAAATTGTACAAATATTGTTGTGAGTTTTGTGTACTGATACAGTATACTGCCCCCCCCCCCAAAAAAAAACTGACAAAAGGGCATAACTGACATTTTTATCAAAATTGAGTTATATAGTGTAGGGGACTCAGCACATCATGCTAAACATGCAGAACAAAAACCCCCCATTAATTAGAAGTGTCCCTTTGTTTCATAATCCGCTTGTTAAAAGGACACTGAATAGGGCTTTATGTGTTGAACAGAATACATTTTGCTCAATATCTCCAAAACACCAAAATGTCATTTATGCCCTTTAGTCATTTGAGGGGAAAGGGGGGGGGGGGCAGTATAGACCCACCTACTCGTGGATGGTCAACAGAGTACACTTTCTTTGATCATAGAGTGTATATTCAAGCTGGAAGATTTCATATTGAATTTGGTTACATGAGGAGATAGGATCACTAATTTACCAGTGTATTGAATTAATCTTCAGCCTGATGGAAATTATCCCATAAACAGCTACACAACAAATTCACCATCGCAGCATTTTCTGGTAATGAATGTTTAACACAGAGGAAATGCATGATTATGAAATTTTCACAGCAGAATCCTCGAACAGTACACTTGATGCTGGGAGCTCTGTGTCCTCAATTGAGGTCTACTTCCAATCTTGCCATTTCCATTCAAGCTCAATTCTAGAAGTTCTGGAAATTGTTTTTGTATTCCACATCAATCTTGGAAGAAATGAGGTTGTACACACTACTTTAACAGCAGTAACATAATTGGGAGGAAAATTAATAGCTTTGCCTTTCAGACCAAACTGGGTGAAAGATATATCAATGGATACACCAGCTGGAGTGTATCTCCTGACTGGAAGGATCTATCTTGAATTTGTTTACTTAAGCTGAAGCTGAAGTATGAACATACTAGCATTCTGTTTCCTCGAGCCTCGATAGAAATCCTATAAAGAGCTACACAACAGTTTTGTCTGTCACAGGTATACTGATGGAAGTTGTTTTAAAATGAGTCAACTTTTGACTACCAACTTTTCACAGTATAATCCTTGCACAATTTACTTGATTCTAGAATAATTTCATCCCAAGTTGAGGACTACCCCCAATCATGTCATTTTCCTTTAATAACCTTCCTTACATTTTACTTTCTTCGTGTCCCACCCCACCCAGGCCATGGAACAATTGAAGTCTGACAACCAGCGACTGAAGGACGAAAACGGCGCTTTAGTCCGGGTTATCAGCAAGCTATCAAAGTGAGCTCCCACCCACCATCACCTACCACAACGAGCAACACGCAGGCAACAACAACGGAAACCGTGCGTCTACTAGTCTGCCATCTAGCCACCCACCGCAGCCAATCACCGTCCAGTTTGTTCGCCTCACCGTCATCGAGACAGTATCCCCCACGCGTCCCCAAGTCGTGTGCACGTACGCACGAGTTTCACGCCATGACGGTGTGCCGAACAAACGAGATTGTTATTTCCCCGTGTGTCCTCATTTTTTCCCAAAATCGGGGTTTGCGATCCGTGCTAGTCTGTAGCTCAAGACCCGTGTTTGCGATACACTTCTGTGAAATCGTTCACCCAAGTATATCGCAATTACGGGTTTAGAGCTCAGACTGCTTTTACACATTCAGAATTAAAACCAGAATTAAACCCAGTCCCCTCTCCCCGTGCATCACATAGATGTGTCTACTGTCACCCAAGCTGTTAATAAATGAACATGTGACTCACTAAACAGCGACATGAATGGTGCTAGACTGTAGACATACCTTTTTGTGTTGCATCACCATTGCTAGGAGGAATAAACAAGCTAAACTTCCCACTTTTAAAATTTATTTTTGAGTGTCTACTGTCTCAAGCTTTTAAATTTACAGTGACACAGGTATGGCAAATTTTGATTAGTCCCATGATTATTATTATTATTTTTTTTTTTGGGGGGGGGGGTGTTTAGGTTTTTAATTATAGAACAAGCACACACAAAATATACGTCTTCTTTTAGATGAAACTCTGTTTTCAGTTTTCCATTTTAAAACTTTGTATTTTAACTGTTTCTGATTGGCTGGCCAGGGTTTTGTTTTTGTTTAGTTTTTAGTGGTCTCTTCTTTCTACAGATGAAGTTAAGGGTGTAGGTTTCTCCTTAGTCCAAGCTCTTAATGTAAAAGCCTCTTTGGACTGTCTTTGTTCTAAACAGTCCATTTAGATATTGAGTAAAAGTCCCAGTTAGATCTAAATGTCCCTCACAACCAACAGAGAAAATTATGTCTTGCTGATATAGTTTGGACTTCCGTCGCACTTATTCAGAATGCATAGGGGCGATTTTGGCGTGTAGGCGTCGTTGTGAATGTTAGAAATGTTTTCCTCATTAGCCTGTTAGAGACTGTGCTAGTAAATGTGTTACTCACGTGTGGCCCTGTGAGTCGGTGTGCCGAGACTTCGCGAGGATATCGGACCGTTCGGCGATGCGGAACGTTTTCGTGCGCTGCGTGCACTTGGCGGACACGTGGTGGATACGACAGCGGTCCGGTAACCGCGATTCACGTAAATCGGGGAAAACGGAGACAAGCAACCTGTGTGACCTCTCTCGTGGTTCGGAGTGTGGGTGGGTGGAACGCCTCATCGAAAGAATTAAGGCCTTATCAAAAACTCGCAAACGAAAAAAATGCGAACTTTGAAAATTTACAAAAAAAAATGTACTGAACGTAGAGAGATATGCTGCCCATATTTGAAGTGTGGTGATGTGAAAATAGAGAAAAAAACAAAACAAAGAAGAGTAAGAAAAATTCAGGTAGAACTTCGTGACAAAAGATTTTTCCGTTTGTGATTGAAACCCGTGGATATGCCACGGATTCGTCAAGTTCTTATGCCTTAGACATGTAAACTACTATGGACATAACTTGGCATGCAGTCTTCAAGCGAAACTTTCACCTTTTTTCTTCTAATATTTATACATAACAAGGTGAAATATTGGCTGAAGTTGTGCTATGCCTAGTTCCACTATCATGTAATTATCAAAAATTTAGTATGTCACATTAGATAGCAGTACGGGACACGGGTATTCTTGAACACTTATAGACGTACAGATAAATTCCCCCTATTATTATTTGTGATTTTTCCTTTGTCTATATTTTGAATTCTATTCATTGAGGTGTTTGCGTTAGGTCACAAGACATTCAGTAGTTAATCATACTTATACGAAGTATTAATTTACCAATATGTTTTTGTTTTATCGATATTTCAACAATCATTACGTCTTCCTCAATTGGTATTAATGATTATTATATTAATATGATTGTGATTGGGCTTGAAAAAAAATGTCTTTTCATGATATCTGATCGTTATTCAACTCTAATACGAACGACTTGGCCGTGATGGATGAATTTGTACCATAACTTGATGAGT
The DNA here is from genome assembly GCA_001188425.1 of Eucidaris tribuloides. Classification (NCBI taxonomy): domain Eukaryota; kingdom Metazoa; phylum Echinodermata; class Echinoidea; order Cidaroida; family Cidaridae; genus Eucidaris; species Eucidaris tribuloides. The sequence continues at coordinate 9,321 of JZLH01S0030035.1, forward strand.
GAACAATGTAGATTGTGTAACATATTAACAAATTTTTCTGGAATGTTTAGTTTAATCATTTTACAAAATAACTTTTTAGTTAGTACAATGGGAGAATTGGATCACTTTCATGAATGTGATGGTAACTGTGATAAGTTATATGTCACAAGTACCGGAATTATACAATTGTATTTAAAAAACAAAAGTAGGGGAAATATCCTATGATATATCAGGATGTTGTTTTCTTTCTGTTTTTATTGTATTTGTGTTTATTGTTTATTTTGTGTTTATTCATTTATTATTTCATATTTTTGATGTGATAGGGTCAACAGAGTTTTAGACACGTATGAGGTAGAAGGTGTAAAAAAACTGTTAATCAATATGATCTACGTAAATTCAATGAGAGAGTGTTGGTTATTCAAATATGAGGTGATTTAAGAATGTAAGCATTTAACAAAAAAAGTATACAAAGAACCTGTAGCTGTTGTGTGCAATAATTAATATGCCTGTGTATTATTATTATTAACTGTTTTCCAGTACATTATTATATTTATTGGTTTGCATTAGCAAATATCACTCACTTCACAGGTAGCTTGTGTTAAAAAGAAGAAAAAGAAGTAAAGCCATAGAGTTTCTTCCAAGCGATTGATTGTAACACTATTTTTCTTTTTCCTTTCTTTTTTGTGTTTTTTTCTTCCAGTTGCGTTCAGATAATATGACAAAGCAGTTTACAATGAGGAGAGTGTATGTTAATGCGCCTGGGCTTGTATGGATGTGAGAGAGAGAGAAAGAGAGTGAGAATGTGTGTATGTGTGTATGTGTGTGTGTGTGTGTGTGTGTGTGTGTGTGTGTTTGTATGCGCATGGGAAGGGGGAGGGGGTCTAATTTTGAGTGATTTTTGGAACATTTGGAAGACAAGTGCATATGTAGCAAAACAATCCTAGTCCTAACACACAGAATAGCTGGCATCGACACACATGCATAGTTTATCGTCAGTAGTACTAGGAGAGCTTCTAACTTGCGTGACTTTATCTTTTTTTTTGTATGCAGCTCTAAAAGAATAATTTGCTTTTTCAATTTAACGTTCATGCACATTTTGTAGAGTCGGGCTAAATGAAAGATGCATGAATCTGTGTGATGATATATAAGTTCAGTGTAATATGTTATCTTATTAATTTGTTTTCTTCCTGTCGTAGGATCAGAGCACATGTCATATTTCTGTTACTGTTATTTCTAGAATTAATGAAAATTGTCCTCAGGTAAGAATTATCACAACAAAACACTGTAATGTTGGCTTTCAATACTTCACAACTATGAAATTTTATGTCACGCAGTTAATTTGCGTATTAATTCTTCCTCTACCAGTGCTTCAACTTCAGTGCTTTTAGTAGAGCGATATAATCACATCTCAAGTTACTAACAGCTAGTCATGCGTCCAGAAAATTAAGTTTACTCTATTAGGTTGTTTCAAGTATTTGAATATTAAATCGATCAAAATATGTGATGGTTAGAGAGATGTGAATGAAGCAAGTGTCAAGGGAGAACCAGCCAGAGGAATTAAACAGATAAAATAATTCAGATACAAAATGGAGAAGCACTATTGTTGGCTAGTAATGAGTGAATTCATCCAATCGAGATTTGGAATGGGCGCAAATTATCTAGTAAATATCGATTTTACCCTTGCATCATAGTCGGATAGGGGAATTCTTGGGATTTGAACGTCATGCTTGTACAAACATGGATTATCAGCATTCCTATCATAGCTCACATATTTCTGGCTGAAAACTTTGAAAAGATGATATTGTTTCTGTTTCTGGGAGGGGTGATATGATCAAAGACATTGGGTGTAAAACAAAGTATTTGAAGTTCAACAGTTGTGATAGCAATTATTGATGAAAATAGACATAAGAAAATTTGTGAATATATAGTATTACGTACTGATACAATCAGAAATATAATGGGCATTATTTCACTGATTAAGATCAACTCATTTTGATGGGATTATGCCTTTTCAAGTTAAACTTGTGGATGACACACATTTGGGACATTTGAAAAGTTTGCAAAGACTCTGAACAAAAATCTCTTGAAAAGTTTCCCAAGTTGAACTTCGGTCTGTGTCTTGTGTGTTGTACGTCAGTGTGCGGTGTGTATGTACATTGTGTTTGCAAGATTTCATGAGTAATTTGTGTCAAAAATGAGAGAAAGAGATGGGAAAGAATAAGGCTAAAGGAATCCTTTTTCTTCCTGTTTGAGAGCCACTTCCTTTTTAAGTTTAAGATCAACTAGTTGCTTGTCATATTTAACATTGGTCCACATGCATTGGTAAGCATTGGTTTCCTTAAGTATACATTGTAAGGGTCATATTTTTTTCCCAATGTGAAACTTTTACTGTGTATCTTTGGTCATTGTTGATATGTGGCATTCTTGAAATGAATGTGTTTGTCAAACATGAAACGATAAAGAAATCATAGGCCTTGTCTTGCTTAACAATGATGCACAGTTTCGCATTAACTTGCTGACTAAAATTGTTGAAATGTGAGAATTGTCTCTAGCTTTTCCATAATTTTTTTTTGTAAGTACTGCAAATAGTGTTGATGGACCCTTCATTTCTTAAAAAGAAACAATAGATCTCTAAAATCTCAATCTCTGCTTTGTAGGAATGGGCAATTTACACCTGAAAATGTTAAATGTACAATTGTTTTAAAATTAGCAAAAAGTGCACTCACATAATTGACATAGTTGACATTCTTTCCATGGTTCATTTAAGTTGTCGTCAGGGACTCTCACAAAGTTTGCCATACTTGTGGATGGCTTTCAGAAAAAAACTTTCCTGTGAAGAAATCTTCTTTAAACACAATTTCATACAGTGTGGATTTTTCACAAAGATTTTTCAATGAAATATGTGAGTTGTGCATCCACCTTACTGATAATCAATATTTCTCCTCAAGTTGTTGGAGCATCTTTGTGAAAAAATCCGGTTTGGAAATTTTTGAAGTGCCTTCCCGTAGCCGAGGGTCTTTGGACCTGCCCAATAAAAAGACACAACTGAACGTTAGAAACAAACACACAAACAAATCTACCACAAAAACAGATGCACACATGTAGATATGTCACACTCTATCTAAATGTAGGATTTGTAATTTGTTAATCTTGTTATGCCGTGGGATTCCAAAAATTGCAGATTATTGATACAACTCGCTGAAAACTCTCTTGTGTTTTGAAAGTATTTGTGCCACGTAAGCCAAATGGGGAACTCCTGATGTTGAAACTGTTACTAAAACTGAGCAGAAAAATATCCCTTATTTCTGTCTTGCGTATCTGGTTGTAGAGTATGTGTGCGGAAAATACATAACACTGTAACTTGTAAATAAACTCCAGCATATTCAGCTTTAAAACCAGCAACTAACTTTCATGCCAGTTACTTGGCAAAAACTGGTATTCTTTGAAGTGTGTGCGCTTTTCATTTCAGCGGAGTGTTCCAAAAGTCATCTTCTCTCTATACACGAAATTTAAGCAGGTTAAAAAAGCGCTGACAATTTGATATTTTCAAGTATATTCCTTTATTTGCTGATAAATTTGCTTCCTAGGAGATTGTGTAGGACTGTGGTGCTTTATTAAATCTATTTATTTTTGTTTATTGATTTGAATTTATTTGAATTTATTTTATTTTTTTCAATGCAGAGATGCAAGCAGTTTGACTGGTTCATCGTGCTTTACACTAGTATTCATCTGTTTTCTCTTGCTTTATATCCCGTCTTCAAGTTTGAAGTGCTGTGTCTATCCAGAAAATATGTATGTGTGTATATAATATTTAAAAACTAAATGAAAAAAAAAATGTCCGAAAAACAAGACTGCAGTGTCGTCAATTGATCAAGCTTACATGCTCTGCAGCCTAGCTTGCAATTTTAATATCGATCTAGGATCGTATGCCGCTTGATCGGTTAAATAGTCCTGCAACAAGATAATTTCCTTTATTTTCCCCCTCACAGTCAGACTGCTTCAACTCATGGTAACCCATCCAATGTGCACATTTTAATCAAACTTGGTATGAAAGTTTAAAGTTGCACTTGGTGGGTCTGTGTATTCGGTGCAATCAGGAATACCCTTAATAATCACCTTCAAATTCAGCAGTTTTCTTCACTTTTATTATAATTATGAATGTTTACTATGATATGACAAGGGACAGAGGAATGAAGACACTTGCAGTTACGTTGATCAAAATATTTAAGAATTTAATTACATATAAATATATATATATATAAACAAGTATGACGGTGGATGTACAAAGTTTGGTAGATATATCGTAGACAACTGTTGGTGCTCTATGCTGTGTGTAGTAAGCATGCAAAATAAAAAACAAAAAACAAAAACAAGAATATCTGTATGTAAGTACATATTCTCGGACAAATTTATTCTCCGTACGTATAGTACAAACCTATGCACTTGTGTTTAATTCCTTTCTTGACGTATTTTTAAAACCTTATTTCAAACTTCATGTGGGTATTAGTAATATGTTCTGTTGACTGTCGTATTTGAGTTTATTTTAAAAGCGGAACTGGACCCAATTAAAAAGTATTATTTATTATGTTTTCATATCCATCTTTATGTAGATGTAGTTATGTACTATGCATTGTATATCACAAGTACACGTATGTAGCAATGAGTAAATACGTGGAAAAGAAGTCTAACATTATTATTTAATTTGAAATCAAGGTGGGACATCTATTGTTTGTAGATACAAAAAAATTAAGAATAAATGATATGCTCACCCACACAGAACTGGGCAGAGAAAAATGAACTCCGTCGTTACATTGCTGTGAAAGCACTTCAGACTGATCTACCCATATCAGTTAGTTCAGTATCGTGTAAGATTTGGAAGACATTCATTTCTTCAAGATTCTTGTCCTAATTTCTGTGGCGTTTCTTGACGAATTTCTATGATAAATATTTAGCTGTAAATTATGTACAATCCTATTACATTCCTGTAGTGGATTTTTAAAGAAATGAATTTTAGTGGCGTCACTGAGAAGAAATGTACAAATGAAGCACTTACACCACATAAAAATGACACGAGATTGTATGCTTGGGACTAAGCAGTTTGTCTCGATGTTATCTTGAGTAGATAACATGACAAATCTGTCTTGAAGTCTTTTTATTTCAAGTTTTTCCTCTTTTTTGACAAGCATATTATCTTGTTTGCCCATGTTAGAAATTTGTCAAGAACAGAATTTTGAATAAAAATCTTGAACAAGTATATATGTTATCACAAATCTTCACCTAGCATTGACTTTATCACAGCAATATACGATCCATTGTGTCCAAAACACAAGTTCTGTGCTGTCGGTAAGGGTAGGACAATAGACATGCATATACATCATTTCAAAATGAGGGTTTTATGCAAAAATAATGCTGCTTTCAGTTGAATATCGGGGCAAATATAAGCTGACACTTCAAGAAAATTGGATAAAATGTATCCATGAATTTGTTCAAAATTCCTCATTCTATGGTTTACATTCTAAATACTGCACAAATTATTTGTTGAAAAGTCACTCAAATGCAATTGTAAATTTACACTTGAAAAATATGCATTCTTGTGAATTTATATAGACACTACCCATGGCCGTGTATAACTTGTATTTATAAAATAAGATAGTGTACTCTTTAACATAATTTAGTCTTCAATTCAAAACTGTATATGGCCGTGGTGTGGAATTCTTCTTATTACAACTATTTAAGTTCTCCCATAGCAAATTAACTTGTAGACATCATTGTATTCTTGTTATGTGGAATTTCACCTTTTTTTCTCATTATTTATCTTTTGTTACTATTCAGTTTTATTTCGTAATAATTTGTTGTAAGGAAAGAAGGCAACTCTGGCTTTGTCATATTAAAATAGTTCTCAACATGAATGATGTGAGAGTCACGTTTTGTGGTTATTTCCTTGTGATATGGTGCGTGCTTGTGGGGGCGGAATGGCATACAATATGGGGGACTTCCTACAGACTGACGGGCCTATAGACTAGTGTTGCACGACTAAGTCGCGAAAAGTCGTAGTCGCAACTGCCTGCACGGAGTCGTGACTCCGACTATCGGAACGCAATAGTCGATTTTTTATCACATGTTAATTCGTGTTAAAAACTGAGTCAAAAGACTTAAAAATTGAACAGAACTACCAATCATTTATCTACCATTTTGTGGCAGAAATGAATCCCCGATACCTCTTCGATCGCAGATCAAACAGAACTGCCAAAATGTACTTGGATCAGCCATCATACATGTGTTGCCGTATACGTTGCACTCACTGTGACTCCGACTGCGACACCCATGCACCCCACACCACCAATCTTGAACACACTAAGACGTTGAACACCGATAGTCGGCTAATAGTCGGAGTCGCGACTATTGGTGGGCGACTAGTCGACTCTCTAAAATGCTGAAGTCGTGCAACACTAGTATAGACT
>JZLH01S0030035.1:31025-53407 GCA_001188425.1 Eucidaris tribuloides
GGCAGCCTTGGGTACGGTGCACGGACAGCACGGCACGGTACGTGTACGTACGGGCGCAGTGCTGAAGCAATAGCAATAGTAAGCATATTGCAAACACACTTGCATTTCACACACGTGGGACTAACACCAATATGAAAGGAAGTCAAGCGGTGCAATAAATGTTTCTTTAAGAAATAAAAGATAAAGCAAAAATCAAATAATTGAAACATTTGAAATATCAAAATAAATTTTTAAAGTGAAATCCTTAAATTATAATGATACAAAACTTTCGTTAAGTTTACGATAACATTTTTTTTTTCAATCAACATGTTGTACTCTTGGTGTATTGCGCAATAGCCAGCCAGTACAGTACAGCTGCGAGTGGGTGATCTTCGTGTTGTTGTTGCGCATTTTGCACTTTTGTCATCTTGATTTTCTAGTAACATCGGTGATGTCACTTAGCGGTGGTTACTAAGTAAGGGAAGCCGAACAAGGGTTGAAACCTTGTATAAAAACAAAGGTACTGCTTTCGTTCCTGTGCTTATGCGCGAGCGTACGTACGTGCGCAGTCAGTGTGCGGGTTGTGTACATTGCAGCAATTTAGATATTGCCTCAGGCTCAGTCATGATTGTCAGTTTATCAAACTTTTCTCGGAACTAGTAAGAACACACTCATTCATGTCATTCTTGGCCTGGGACATCTTAATAAGATTCTTATTTTGAAATTGTAGATTATACTCTACCTTCAATGTCTCAATGCGCACAATTAATTGCGATAGGTTACTGCCGTCTGCACACCAAATTGGAGGTTTTACATGTTTTATCCGAAGTTCTTTTGTTATTGAAATCGCCCAAGGACAATAACATCACATGTACATTGTTTTTTTGTTAGCAACTGACAAATTTGCTGTGAGCATGGTGAGTGTGACTGTACGTGAGACATGCGAGATCGTACACAGCTCGCACGTGACGTGGAGGCTGGCGCAGTGAGGTTTGAAATCATGGGTTGCCAGTTTGGCCTTTTTCACAGGCCCAAAACACCAAATTTGGCAATGAAGAATTCGAATTGCAGACCAAACGGCTCTTTGGCCTTTTTTGGCCCTTTTTTCACTGACACATAACATTAGACTGTCTACAGACATAAAAAAAAAACCCTAACGTACGTTAGCTATTTTCTGGGGGTTTTCAGTCAAATATTAGACCGATGGTGTCTGTCCGTTTTCTTTGGGGACTTCTCATTGAAGTTAGTTTAACGGTATTTTTGACAGTCCCCTCATACAAAGGACAGACGGGTATTACCAGGATAACAGCATATTTAAGTGCGCATGATTTCACGTGAATAGTGTGAGATTGGAACATTCCTGCCCCAAAACTAGCTATTTTTGCCCACTGGTCATAACACCTCTTCAAGGGTAATCTACATCACGTATAAAGTCTAAAGACATTGTTTACTTACTTTTTTCACTCATTGAAGAAATTTAATGGCTTCTTTTGTTCCAACATGGGATTCAAGGTGTTCGTTGACTACAAACTGAATGAAGTGCGCTCGCGCGATGATCTACGGTATATCACTTTCGGCATCGTAGTACATATACGAAATGTAAACAGACCACGCCGCGCTGAGAGCCGAAAACGTACTATACTATGCCTAAAGCGATATATCGTAGTCACACACTAAAAATGGGTAAGTTCAGTGCCCTTTGAATTTGCCGATGCAAAATGAGGGTACTAGCTCCATCATCCATGTTAACATAGCAGGTTTCAAAACAGGTCGGTGGGAAGACAGACAAGTCATTAAAAAAGACGGTGAACTGGGGAGTGGGGGTATCAGATGACAGAGAATCTATTTTTATCACTGTCAAGTCCCATAACTGCCATCCAAGCCCCGCAGGGCAAGGTGAAAAAAAATGTCCTCATAAACGAAGACGATATCAGTTTATGAGGACACATGTGCATGAACTTGACGTGCAAAATATGGCTGCATGTAAACGGTGGCACTCAAAATTTTCGTCTGCGGCAGAGGTTTCAAAGCCTGTTTCAAATTGATTTCAACATAATTTCTAACCACATTTAGGCAATGATGCCCATATGGGTCAAATGCAAATTTGGCCCTTTTTTCACTGAATTTGGCATGTAATTAGGCCTTTTGAGAATCGGAAAACCCGGCAACCCTGCTTGAAATGCAAATGGTCGGGAAGTAGATCTACACGTAATTGGCCCTGCTCTGAGCATAGCTATACGAACTGACGGGAAGTTCACTTAAAGGTACTGGCTAACATTTACCACAGTTAAAAAAATCTGAGCTACATGTACACGATTCCCCGTGCTACCATTGTCTTTGATAAGGTCTAAAAATGACGCCCTGAAAAAATTGTATTTCAAAATGATTATTTAGTGCTTTAAAAAAGTGAAAATCGTAAGTTGACCAGATTCACTTGCCCATTTCCTCCCATAGACTTACTGTGTGTACAATTAGGCTATTAGAACTCGCCCAAGTTTTAATTGTTTATTCACGCATAACTTGCCATTGGCAGTGTAACTTTTCAAACTTTTGTATTCTAGGGTGTTTATTTGTCCATTTGAACACTACTATGTCACTCAGATATCAAAGTTTGACAATTTTTTAAATTGAAGCTCCAAAATGTTAGCCTATCACTTTAACGTAGCTATATTACATATTTTTTTTTAATTTCTTCAAACCATAGATAAACCATAAAGGTCTTTTCAAATTCAAATGCAATGATGAAGAGCAAATTAAAATTGGAGCAATATTAGTGCAGATGTGGCCTACGTTAAGTGGCATTATATAACATTGTTTCCAATTGAAAAACTCTTGAGATACATGATTCCCCATGCTACCAGTATCTTTGATAAGGTCTAAAAGTGAAGCCCTGAAAAAGTTGTATTTCAAAATGAGTATTTAGTGCTTTAAAAAAAGTGAAAATCGTAAGTTGACCGGATTCACCTGCCCATTTTCTCGTATAGACTTACTGCGTGTGGATCTAGGGCCTATAAGGCTAGTTTCTACTCTCCCCGAATACTAATTGTTTATTCATTCATATCTTGCCAGTGGTAGCATAAATTTCCAAACTTTCGTATTCTGAGATGTGTATTTGTCCATTCAAACACTATTATGTAGCTCAGATAGCAAAGTTTGACATTTTTTTTTTTTAATTTGAAGCTCCAAAATGTTGGCCTGTGTCTTTAGAGGGATACTAGATCTATACCCAGAACTTTTCTGCCGGATATAAACATGTAGTGAAGAGGTTTATACAGGCCACTCCCGTTATAACGAAGTCGTCGGGACCGACCCTTTTATTTCGTTATATCGAAATTTTGTTGTAACCGATCAAGTAAAACATACGATGAAAACACTTGAATTTGTTTGTGTATTGTGTCTTATTACATTGTCCATGTATATTGTGCTTATAATAAAAGGGGAAAGGTAATTTTAGGCACTTTTATGTGGCATAAATCTGGATTAATTTTACATTTATAGAGATCAAAAACATATTTTCAAATCAACATTTTTTTAAAGAACGGAAAACTGAATCACCGACAGTTAATTGAACATGTAAGCAGCATGAAATGCGCCCAAATAGATGATTACAGCATGGGATTATAGAGGACGCAAAACAAAATCAAATCGGTAAGAAATAAAAAAAATGTTCATGTATCAAAATGTTACTTGTAAAGTAAAGTAAATACGGGGCACAACAACTTTATAACAGAAGTAATAAACGTAATAGGCAATGATAAGATGGCGCACCGAATTGCAAAAGCCGCTTTGAATTTCCGAAGTCGCGCTCTGTGTCCCCGCTTATATTGTTCATCAATGAGCCCTTCATTTCTTAGCCGCGCACATGGTCAGTGTACTCGCATGCACACCACACAAGCATGTCATGCATGTATACACTCAGCTTTCTCTCGTGCACCAATCATAACAAAGTATTCGAGACACACCCCCACTCCGCCTCCCGAGTGTAGGCCTACTGTGAAGGGCCAGCCAGAGAGGGAAACCCGTTCTCTCTCAATATCACGTACATGTACACATAAGTACAACATGCAGTCGCACACGAAGCGAGAAGTGTCGTCGCACAACCTTCCGAAATCTTTATTTCGTTGTAATGGAACGCATTTCTTATGTATTTTAGTGAACATTGGACTCGGAAATGGCTTCGTTGTAACGGGAATTTCGCTATAACCGTGTTCGTTGTAAAAGAATCTTTCACCATAGACTTCAATGGTAATGATTTTGGGACCAGAACTTTTACTTTGTTGTATCGAAATTTCGTTGTAACCGTGTACGTTATAACGGGAGTGCCCTGTATTGTGCTTTTTGTATGAAAAGAGAAAACAAATTAATATGGAGAACAGGAGAAGGCAATAAAAGAGAGGATGATTTGACAAAGAAAACAAAGATGAAAAAGGAAAAAAGGAAGGAGGAGAAAAAGAAGGAGAAAGGAAGGAATAAAATAAGAATGGCTTGTGAGATTTTGATGTAACTTAGATTGTGTATTGTAAGGCATCAATGAACTGATGAGGATTTGGAGTTCAAAGGTCACAAGGTCCCATACTTGTCTTTAATGCGATAACATAAGAATGGCTTATGGAATTTTGATGTAACTTGGGTAGAGTGCATTATAAGGCACTGATGAACTGATTAGGTTTCAGAGTTGAAAGGTCAAAGGTCATGTGGTCTCATGTTTGCTTTTGGCCCATTAAAGGTCAAAAGTCACAAGGCCTCGTATTTTGGATTTGGGCTCATTACCATGATAACTCAGATTTGAATGTGACTTTTGGGTCAAGTGAGCAGTATGAGGTTTCGGTGAACTGATAACATTTTGGAGTTGAAAGGTCAAGGGTCAAAGGTCACAAGGGCTTGTACATATGTCTGATTTGGTCTTGTTACCAAGGTAACTTACAACCCTTTCCTGACTCAATAGCCGGCTATAGTTATACACAATAATGCCACATCACCTGAGCCGGCATCTCGTCTCAACTATCTGCACAGACCGTAAACTTGCGAACCCCCCGCTCTGAAACCACACCGAGCGCGCATAGCGAGCTGTGTTATTTGGCACTGCCTATTCGCAGTTACGAGTGACATTACTTCACTAATGTACGACTAAAGAATGATGCTCGACTTATTTGTTTTATAAAACTGGTCCTCGTATACCCCCCGTCACTTGTCATTTGATCACAATCCGGAAAATATGACGGGACCAACCCCGTAACGTGTACGGTTAGACTGTAACGTTAGACCAGATACAAGCCTGTGACCTACCCGTTTAACGTACCGTTTACTCGTTGGCTCTAACAGTTACTGCCAGTTACTGGCACTTCGATATATCTTAATGACTGCAACTTAACTTATCATTGGCATTGCCAAAAATCAAGTTCCTAAACGGATATAAAATTTGAAGGGTACAGTTAAATTTGCATTTTACGTTCAAGTTTGATACTCACAGTAGTCGCGGCCTCGGCAGCGTTAACGTTAGAACCGCCAAACCGTACTAAGTTACCGGCACCGGGCATGAACTGAACTTTCGAAGCCAATCTGGCTGGGCGAAGTCGAGTTATGCTCTTAATTTTCAGAAACCCAGTAATGCACTTAATAGTGATGTGAATGCATTCAGTTCCTCTCACATTTCATTGTATTTCTTCATTTTACAGCATTCGGAACACGTTTAGCATTTTTCGCCAATTATTTCGAGTGATGTTACACTCGTCGGGATTCACGCGAATCGATTCATGCCGCGCCTGTACACGTACCACAGCGCCATGATCCGGCCGCTATGCGCTGAGAATCTGTAACTCGCGCAGTTTACTAATGAACGAACCATAAATGGAAAGCCACAGCGGTACATAGTACCGTCTTGATACCGTACATTATCACTGGGTCATTGGCAAATTTTGCCATTAGGTAAAATAAAAGACTGGCGGTCACATGATAGGTCTCTATACCAAATCATTTCATTAGGACTGTACGTGACCATTTTATAAAGATGCATAAGGCTCTTCAACCAAATTGGGTGGGAGTGCGGACTGCCGAAGCATACCCATTGACTGCACACAGTCGGACTGCTCTAGTTCATTTCTGTCCTTATGAAGAATAGTTGGTGCTTATTTTTGTAGATCTATCCAAGTCATGGCTTCTTTGACCATAGGCTTTGTTGGCAATTTGCGGTTTGCTAATTCTAACACAACTCTTTATAAACTGATCTATAGAGAGCAGAAGTGATGATGTCAAGCTGGTTCAGAAATATGTGGGGACAATAGCCAAACTCTGTCTCAGTGCAACTGCAGCTCTCCTGAAAGCATCCATAGATTTGAATACACTCTTATACTAGTACCCTAGTATGACGAAACTCTGCCTCTGCATGTGACGGGCAAAGATCTGTGCCGATTGGTAACAAGTAAAAAAACCAAAATCATTTGGTTTTATCAGTACACTGATCTTTGGTGCAAATTCAGTGCAGTGGTACATGTACGTTGTACATCTATGGTTGTCGGGAAAAGGGATAAAATTCTTCAAATTGATGCTATGCCCAGCAAACTTTCAAACTTGAACAACTCAGAAAGGCATGCATAAAATTTGCATGCAATATGAGATTAAAGTACATATTGAAACAGGCATTCTTCATTGTTAGCATGGCAAAATGTAATGCACAACCAGGTTCACAAGACCAGTGCATTTTTGTGATTATTGGGTAAAATTACACACAAATTGTCAGAGTTTGTGACAATGTGTTACATCATTATGTAACCAAATGGTGACATGCCACAATCTTTTCACTTTACAGCCATAATCACTACTGCTTCTAAGACTGAGGAAACGCTGAGCTGAGTGAAGTAACCACACACCCAGAGCCCCAAGATTCATTAACCATGTCAGCTGCCATGTATAAGCACATCAGAGCTTGTCACAGAGTCCTCCGACTTCAGCTCCAGATGCCAAGTACATTTCCAGTCCGTCAGATCTGCTCGAGTTGTCTCGCTAGTCTCCGTTCCAGCCAGACAAGGATATCTACGTCACTGCAGCAAAGAAACAGTGTGGTACGGGGGCGTGAATTCTGTACAGCCACGGAAAAGGCAAAGACGCGAGAAGAGGTGTTGGCGTTACACGGCACGAGACTAGCCAACCGGAGTCTCATCTTGGTCAAGGGCAAAGATGTGGTTGATTTACTGCAGGGATTGACAACGAATGATATTGAGATGTTGACGGATGAAGGGAGTGGTGGCGCTTTGTACACGATGTTCCTAAATAAACAGGTGAATAAAAAATGCAGACAATAACTCTGCAAATGTCTGTAAGGTTGTAGGAGTACTCCCCTGGAGGACAATTTTCCTGGGGACGACTCCCACCTGACAACTCTCCCAGAGGACAGCTCCCCCAGAGGCCAACTACTGTGGAGAACAGCTACTCCGGAGGACGGCTCCCCTGGAGGACAACTCCACCGATAAGAAGTCCTTCGGAACGACAACTGCCCTGAGAACTACTCCCCGAGAGGACAACTCCAGTGGTGGAGTTTAACAATGTTTCCAGTCTAAAAAGTCTGATTTGACCTCAGTGGAGTTGTCTTCCGGGAGAGTTGTCCTCTGGGGAGTTGTCCACCAGGCAAGTTGTCTTCCGGGAGAGTTGTCCTCTGGGGAGTTGTCCACCAGGCAAGTTGTCTTCCGGGAGAGTTGTCCTCTGGGGAGTTGTCCACCAGGCAAGTTGTCCTGTGGGGGAGGTGTTCTCTGGAGGTGATGTCCTTCAGGGGGAGTTGTCCTCCGGGGGACATGGGTGAAAATCAAACGGATGGTCTATGCATCATTTCACAAAACCATCCTTACAGAACCACACACACAATATGAAATATGCAGTGTAAGGAGTTGAGTTGCAATGATATTGAGAAAATTAAAGGTAATTAAAACCATGATGATACATTAGTGTTACTGGAAAGAGAATGAGCAGAGTATGATGTGTGAAAGTTTGTGGTAGATGTGCAAATTATTACGAAGTTTTATAATCAAGCAGATTATGAATATCTTGATTGATGTACGCAGAATTATGTGAAACAGAAATTTGTCAACTTGGCATTATTACATTCTAATTATTCTCTTTATTTTATACAGTAAAATGATACAAATCATTCAAAAGTGTTGATGATAATGATATTATAGGTCTAAGCCTCCACTTTATCACTGGGTTCCAAACCATATGTATTGTCTTAATGTACAAATATCATTGTAAAATTGAATTTATATGGTTAAATAAAATTAATGAGTGAATGAAATCGCATCAGGACCACTACCCTGCCCAGGGCAGGAAATAAAATTTTATTTTGGGGGGCTACTTTCATGCCTGATTTTGTGATAACAGTATGTTATACATTGAACCCTATGAGGATAATTGAGGGCTATTCTGTTATTTTAGGGGGCTATTTTGTTAATTTTTGGGGCTAAATTGCCCGTCGCCCCAGGGTATTTCCTATGCTACCCGAAGGACATCTCCCCCAGGAAAGACTCCCATCTGACAATTCCCCTGGAGACAATTCCCCGAGGACAACTACGGAGGAGGATAACTCCTCCCCCCCCCCCCACGACGTGAAATTAGACTGTTTAGACTGCGAACATTGCTAAACTCTCCAGGAGAGCTGTTCCCTGGGGGAGCATGTCTTCCAGGGGAGTTGTAATCTATGGGAGCTGACCTGCCGGGGAGTTGTCCTTCGGGGAATTTGTCAGGTGGGAGTTGTCCCCTGGGGGTTTGTCCTCCGGGGGGAGTAGTCCTCCGGGGAGTAGTCCCAGAACTGAATTAAATCACTTGTATGTTAACCGGGGATGTAGTCGAGGCCGGCAGTTCCAAGTCACGAGGCCGCTGGAAAAATATTGTTCCCATACACTTTGTACACGTGACTCGGTCCGAGGCCAAGGCCAAGGCTGGCAAAATCTAGCCTCGAGGCTGGCCTGGACTACATCCCTGATGTTAACCCTCTTTGTCCCAGGTAGTGCATTCCCACACTAAAAACAACATAAAAATTAGTTTACGGGACTAAGAGTATTCATTTTTATATTGATATTTTTTTCCAGGGTCGTATCCTGTATGATGTCATATGCTACAGCTCATTTCAGCAAGAAGATGTTCCTGTCATCTTGCTGGAGTGTGATGCCAACGTTTCAACAGATCTACAGAAGCATCTCAAATTTTATCGAATAAGAAAGAAGGTAAGCCACACCTATACAAACCTTAAAATTGTTATTCACAAGGTCATAAATAACATACATGTTGAGTTAACTGACACTTGTAGTGTGGTTTGCAGCATTTCAGATGATGATCACACTTTAATACAGTTAATAACAAGCACAGGTATAGTGAATAACGGCTATAGCAAGGAAAACTTGTTGGTCCAAACTTTGTCATTAAAACTAGATTTGCCTGTATTTTCTACTTATTTGATCATCCTCCTAATCATTCTTTGTACCCGGAATTTCTTAGTATTTCCTACTTTTTGAAATGCTCTATTTTAACCTTTGATTCTGAGAAAAACTCGGGCAAAAGTATATCCTGATATTAGCTGCAGTTTCAGGTCTTTGCAGGAAGGAACAAGTAGGACATAGAGAATGTGAATGGGTAGATCATTCCACAGTCTACGGGCAAGTACGATGAATGCACTGTCACTGGATCTTGGGATTTTCCGGAAGAGACTTGTCAGAAGAGGATGTGATAATAGGGATGAAACATACAGTATGACAGATTGTTGAATTATAGGCACTTTTAAGTGATAGCCAGGATCTTGAATGGAATGTACTTATTAACGAGGAGCCAGTGCAGTTCATTTAACAAAGGGGTGACATGGTATTACATTGTTTGACAAATGAACACTTGATATGAACCATTGTCATTATTTGATCATATTTTGATTCAGGTGGACATCACCTCTGTCGATTCAGAGTACGATGTGTGGTCAGTCTACGGCCCTGAGGTGACCCCACCCCCTCAAGCTCCTGATTCACATCTTTGCAGTCACAAGCGATTTGCTGACCCAAGGGTCAAGGGGCTCAGTCAGCGGGTCATCGTGCCAAAGGGCAGTGCAGGTAATAACCAGGGCTCGACACTAGCACTTGCCCGTGGCAAGAAAAATTTGATGTCACAAAAGTAAAGGATTAAAATGTTAAATTTAGGTGCCCGATTGAGCAAGTACAGTTTTCATCATCAAATGTGGAAAATATGTCCGAAAATCTTATCAAAATTGAACAAAATATGTGTGACATTTCATATTCATTTAATTTACATGTAAACCAAATTTCATCATTGACATTATTTTGTCTATTGTAAGTGTGTGAAGATTAGGCCAAAATAAATAATATATTGGTTTCCAGTAACAGGACCTTCCAAACAATCGGTCGGAAGGTAGGGGGGAAAAATGATTTTAAGCAGAAATTTAAGTTCAGAAATAAATTTTAGTCTCGGAATTTTTTATATTTTGATTTCAATTTTTTTCCCTCATTTTTGGTTTATTTTTCTCTAAAGGATTTTTTGTGAGAATCTTTTTAAGTTCTAACACGCACAGACAAATATTTTATTTTTCTCTAAAGGCCATAAAATTTTCCGAGTCAAAGCTTTTTTGTTGAGTTGGTAGGGTTACTGGAAACAAATAAATTTCTGTTATGCCTTAAAGAAATAAAAAATGAATGTGGCTCATGCATGAATTTATACTTTCAAGTACATACCTCTGTGATCATTGGGACCTCAGTCACTTTGTTACTATCATCCATCTCCTTTTTTTTGTGTCTTTATTCCAGTGTCTGATGTTGATGAGACTTCAGAGGATGACTATAGAACTCATCGTTATCAGTGGGGAGTGCCTGAAGGGGTCAATGACCTCCCACCTGGGGATTCCTTGCCTCTGGAAGCCAATCTAGCCCTGATGAATGGAGGTAAGAGTTGGAGTCATATTGGGTGATGACCAAAGTTAACCCGTTTCAATACTACACTCAAAATAATACATGCAATATTTATGGAGTTTAATTATATATTTCAAGAACTGTCTAACATTTCAGTTAATTGTGCTTTACATAGATATGATTAAATAGGCTTTTATACAAAGTATTTCATGGCACTTGGACATATTGATGTAAATTCCTGAAAAAAATTTGATTTATTATATGATGTATTATTATCATGATTATCGATAATATATATGACCGTAAAAAGGAAATTTAATTAATTAAAAGATGTTTTAAATTTGATTGACATCACTAACTTTGCCACATACAACAGATTCTTATCACAACTTGTGACTAAAATTTAACCTGAAATTGCAAGGAAATTTTGCTGTAAAAGTAGTGTGGTTGTGCCATTGAATTGATTTAACACATTAAGTGTCAGTAACGACTTCCTTGACCAATATCTTATAATGCCCAGCAAGCATGTTGTTCATCTCTGTATTATCAAATCAATGACAAATTAGATCAAAGGCTTAATTATTAATTTTTAATCACTCAGAAATATAAAAAAGTGACCCAACAGGACTTCAATCTGAATCCTACTGATATCTGGTCAGTGACACTACCATTTGTCTATGATGGATAACAGCAATGCCACTGTTAGCTTGGTTTCAAATACCTCAGAATCAGCCCTAAATTTGAAGATACAAGTCTTTTTTGCTTTAACTTTTCTTTTTCCACACAATCAGGTTTGACTTTTATCAAAGGCTGCTACCTGGATCAGGAGTTGACAGCTAGGACAGTATTCACTGCATAAGAGTCCCCCTTGTGTGCATGATAATCAAATAAAATGAAATCACTCATTATTTCTCTTACAGTCAGTTTTACAAAAGGCTGCTACCTGGGCCAAGAGTTGACTGCAAGGACCCACCACACTGGTGTAATCAGGAAGAGAGTGATGCCTGTGGAGTTATCTGGGTAAGTACAGATTTTCATCATATTTTAACCCCCTTGACCACGACAGGCTTGTACAGAAATTAAGTAGATGTTATGATACCCCTTACACAATTTTGAATTGTATGCAAAGGCGTGAGACAGTGTTGTGAAATCTGGCACCTAATATTTTTTAAATTTTTTGTTTAAAAACAAAACTGTTGTCAGCCAAATATTTGCCTGAAATGAAGAAACGTGGGTCATTGAATGTAAAGCTGAAATTATTTTATTTATCTATTCAGATATGCAATTTTTGATCATGTACATGTATACACAGAATAAAGCTTTCCATCCTGTGAGTGCCACAACTTAAGTTGGGAATGGGAGTGTAGATAGGGCTATAGGTGTGTGCTTTTCAAAATGATTGCTTGCTTTAACGTTCAAATATAAATTTGTTATATAAGAGGAAACAATGTTCAGGAGGGTGGTCTTTGCAAGAAGAAACATGTGGAAAATCTTGGAGTTTGTAGAACTCCAATTTGTGCATTTTTCAAACTTTTCTTGAGGCAGTACTTTCCAATCATTTTAATGGCTGGGAATCTCATTTGCCCCCCCTCCCGAGTACACGAAAAAGTCACACATGTCCTTAGGCTACTTATGAAGGACATGTCTGTGAAATCTGAAGATCAGTTATTACCTGGAATTTCAAAATGCCCCCAAATCCAACGGCAAGCTTAGTGTGTATTCTATGCTTCAAATGAGAAAGTTTGTTTCTATGAGAAAGTAGTTCAAATCAAAGTCTAATGGTCACTATAATTCCACTCAAACTTCATTTCTTGCTCCTGTACTTTGTTAAAGGTTCTTAACCCGTTGGCTACGGGAACCGGATGTGCCCTGTGTTAACCCTATGGGATTTTCAGAATCTCGTTGGCAACGGGTTAAATTGTATTTTCTTATGTATTTACACAATGTTGATTTTTAGGCATGCAAAAGAGACACCCTGCCTTTAATTTCTACTTATTTTACATTTAATGTATTCAGAATTTTGTTATGTACATGCATTGAAACCCCATGCATAAACTTTAGATGATTTCATGAAAACTTAATATTTGTTACATTTTGTTTGCAGTAAGGAAGTCAATGCAATACCACCTGGAACTATTATCAAGACAAATGAGGGGAAAAATGTTGGGAAACTCAGATCCCACCTGCGGCAAAATGGACTGGCCCTTCTCCGTACAGCACTTATGTGAGTACAGTGAAACCTGACTTTTTACTCTTGTAAAGCACTAAAAGATCAATTTAAAGTACATTTTTTTTCAGGGCTTTATTTTTAGATCTTATCAGATACACTTTATAGCATGGAGGATTATGTACTTGTAAATTTCAGTACACAAGTTTAAAGTGATAGGCTAACATTGTGGAGCTTCAATTTAAAAAATTGTGAAACTTTGATATCTGAGCTACATAGTAGTGTTCAAATGGACAAATAAACACCCTAGAATACAAAAGTTCGGAAAGTTACACTGCCAATGGCAATAAAAATTAACACTCGGCGAGTTTTAATAGCCTAGGTGTACACACAGTGAGTCTATGGGAGGAAATGGGCAAGTGAATCTGGTCAACTTATGATTTTCACTTTTTTAAAGCACTAAATAAAAATTTTGAAATACAATTTTTTCAGGGCTTCATTTTTAGACCTCATCAAATCAATGGTAGCATGGGGAATCATGTGGCTCAGATTTTTTTAACTGTGGTAAATGTTAGCCAATACCTTTAACCAACCCTAATCCAAATATTTCATTACAGGAGTTGGTTAAATACTATTATGGAGAAAGACATGTATGTCACTGATATTTAAATCTTTTTTTTACAAAACCTAGTAATGTGAAGGTAATGTTTCTTCTGTTCTGCTATACTGCAATTCTGTTACCAGTACTTTCACTTTTGCATGCATTTGTCGCTGTCATGACAAAGAATTTAGAAATATGAATAGAGATTGCATCCTCAAATGAAATGATCCATTTTACCAATTTCAAAATTGTACCAAAAGGTAAAACATTTTTACCATGACTTTGTATGTTTTCTTCATGTATTCCCCATGGCAGTGGCAACAAGTTACAAATTACAACGGAAGACGGCGGTGAAGTGGAATTAATGGCAAGGGCGCCATCCTGGTGGCCTGACGAAATCTTAGCAACCAAGTGATGAAGAACATCATATCGTAGAACAAGAAAAGAAGTGCTACAAGCATCTAATAACTAATTCTTGACGAAAATGTCTATGATAATGAACTAGAGTTGTCCAGGCCCATGTGCAGCTGTGACGTATGGATTTAAGCATCTGATTCTGGTCAACTTGTGGAAAGATTGCAACAGGTTTGCTGGACTTCCAACAGAAAGCGTATTATGTAATAATAACAATGTGATACAGTGTACAGTATATCAAGTTCATATATTGATTCTGCTCTGTGTATCATTGTTCACTTACAAGCCATCCTTTTCATTTTTTGATAAACAATTCTTTTTTAATGTCCCAATTATTGCCTCAGTGCCTACTATCATACAACTTGTATGATAATATGATGAAGGAATCAAAATTTTACGGCCTTTCACTATAACTGATGTAGGCGTACGGCCACAAAACTACATTCATAAATTAGTGTCGTGAAGTTCACATCTGTACTACATTATGATTGTGAAATTTATGTGTTATATGTCTCCACATAACTTAGAGAAGCGCCACCTCTTACAGCATTTAATCAGAGAGTACATCTTTAAAATGGAATAAGAGTATGGGACCTGCCAAAAAAGGAGCCTAGAAGTCTAGAAAGCTGAGTTTTTTCTTAGATTAAACATAGTATATCTGTTTTCCCGCTCCATTTTATCTGCTAAATATATGGTATATAATGCTTAATAATATGTAATTCTGGTATTGATATTTGTAAGTACATTTACCAGTGCGTATTTGTTTAACCTGTTGAGACATTTGATTTCAAAAAAAACACACCAGGCCTTATAAAGACTCTCCAGCACCAGATATCTCATTTTTGGACTTTCACGGGTGGAAAGGAAGCTTATTGAATGGATTAGGGGATTTATTTTTCAGAGATAAAAAAACATCTTGTACCTCCATTTTGAGTACAATTAGGAAAAACAATTATGTCATTTCAATCATGTAGAAAGCCCTAGCATTTATTATTCACTTAATCACAGCACAGTGAAATTATGCAATAATTGTTTGCCACTAGAGTACTGATAAGCATTTTTGGCAATCAGCATTCAGACAAAAGCTTAGTGCTGTTTGAGTTACAATTTCTTGCAACTTTTCTCTTTGTAGTGGGGTCAAAACATAAATGTCAAGCGGTTGATCACACAGTTTTTTTTTCACAAATTATTCAGAAAGTATGTTATCATGTCAGACGTCAGAAATCAACATCAACATCAAACCTACAGAAAATTGTTTATAATAATGTAATATTTTTTAAATTTTTTTTATTTTCAAGAAACAGATAACACTGTGTACATTTTCTATGGCAAAGAAAGTGGAGGGGAGGGGGAGGGGGTGCCTGACTGTTACATTTTTACCAGTTTGTCAAAAATGGAAGCATTGCAGAACATGTGATTTTCAGGGCATTAATAGATGATGTCTGTGGCCATTTTGTCATACTACCCCTAACAAAAGGCTATTTTGTAACACAAGGAAGAGACAAAGCTCCTTCAGTACCTTTTCTTGATCAAAATGAAGCACCGGTCGGGAGCAAACTTTGTACATGTATGTCCAACCACTAGGAAAGAAATTGGCTACTGATGTAGTGAGCCCACTAAACACTCTCCACGACAGATACTTGAGCTGTGGAGCATCATGTTTTTGTTTCAGCCCACGCAATTGTCTACATTCAGTTGATTAGTTTATCAATATTCCAAGAGCTCTAATTTGGGCCAAGTACACCTTCCACTGGATATCAAAGAAGACAGATTTAATCAGGTTGTTTGGGTCCGGCAGATTTGCAATGAAGTCACATGTATGATGGTGATGGAATTATGTGGCAGCAGCAGCATCATAAAAAAATATGTTAAAGTGGTTTCCACAAAAAGTTACAAGATGATTTTCCAGTCCTTGTTCATTGAGGTAGGTATTCAATCCCTGGCAATACCAGAATTGTCTCTTCCCTGTTTGGTAATTGCCTTTGCAGCTGTTCTGACAAGCCTAACACTGCCACTTTCAGCCCTATAGTTATGAGGGTTTTTCATACTCTCTGACACAGTGTCACTCTCATTGATTTTTAACACTTTATCGGGTTTGGCCACAAAGTTCTACAGCAAATGCATGTTACAGAAATAATTGCCCATTTCTGCTATTTCATGTTTCTTTGCTTTGCTCACTAGTACTGTCCCAGTTGTATATGTTGTATATGTATTATTATTATTATTGTATGACTTTTGGTAGCAATTCTTTATGGAGTATTTGAAGTTGTGATTGTAGCCAAGGGAAAATGACCTTCTGTCGGGGAAAAGTAGGGTTTTTTGATGATTTGTAGGTGATGTAGGGGGTTTTGACAATTTTCAGGAATATTCTTAGGATTTCAAAGAATTTCTGTATATTTTTGTCCGTTTTGTCCATCTCCGGCGAAGAAATTGTGATCAATCTATTGCATTTACGAAGGTTATTTTGTAGGAGAAAATATTCCCTCTTAGGGGGAAAGTGGATTTTTGTAGGGGAAAACATAGGTTCGTTGGGGAAAATTGGGTTCTTGGGGCGAAGGGGAAAAGTGGTGTCCGTAGGGGGAAATTAAAATTTTGACTGGCAACCCTGTTTCAGTCCCCCACCTTCACACTTGATGGGTATTGCTTCTTGGCAGAGGTTCTGCCAGTCAGTCTGTTTATGGAAGACCATGCCTTCCGGGAGGAGTGGTGAAGTCAATATCAGTGACAGCTTTAATCCTTCGTCCTGGTGTTTCTGGTCAAGATGGGCAATGAGGGCATTCACAGTTTCCCTCTTATCTTCTGCATTGGGGACATCAGTTCCAAGTTAGCTGTTGTAAAGGTTTGTACATTCATCATCCCAGGTTGGGATGTATGCTTTGCGAAACCCTCTTGGAACGGCAGACTTGGCAGCAGTCTTCAGGGCTGTGGTGAACCAATTGTAGGCATTATTCAAGTTTGATTTACGCAGATTAGGCCTTACGTGAATCACTGATTCACGCAAAACATGCATTCTACCACCTTGGCTACATGATTCTTTTTTCTATAATTTGTGTTTGCCTCTTAAAGCATTCTTCTTCTTAGCTTGATTCTGTACTTGTGCCTTCGTTCTGCACACTCGTGCAAAGTGATACTGTCTACCACAACTCTCACATTTTTTACCATATGCTGGTCATTTAAAGAAAGTAGATGGTTGAAGCCTGAAGCTTCAACCAGATGTATTGGCATGCAATCCTTCGTGATGAAGTGAGTGACAGCTTCTGTTAGAGTTTGCTAGATTTCTTTTTCACTCTTTCATTAAGGCATTTGCCTGGCAAACATGGTTGGAATTTTCTCCAATGAGGATGCGGAAGAAGTTCCTTCTTTACTGGCACGGCGTGGCCTCCACTCATTGCAACCTGCCATGCATGATTGTTCTGCTTTAGGTAGTAGCGCAATTTAGTTGCACTGCTCTCAAGAACCGCCATTGTCTTCAGCAAGCACACCTTCATCATGCAGTTGAAGAGGTGAGTATCCACTGGTGGACGTTGCAATGATTTCAATATGGCATTTAGGGCAAGCTCATTGCCAAAGAAATTTCTCTCTGTCATGAGGGTTGCTGAAGGATTTTAGCAAAACTTGAATACCGTTCAATTAGTAATTTTTGTTTACAACAGAGAAGTCTTAATTCAAGACTCAGTTTTGATAGTGAGGCTTTATTTCGTTATTGTTTTGAATGCAATAAATTGCCTCTTGTTCTATACTTTTTATTGAAGTGTATTCTATTAATTTGTAACCGTTTCGCCTACCATAGTTTGTCCAGAAGCATAAAATATTAATTATGAATAACTTGACGTTTATGGCAAGGTTGGTTTAGTCTGCACGTTCCCATTGGGATAAAAGTTGTGCGGTAACTCACCAAAGGTTAAGGTTCTATGGCCAAGGGCTGGTTCTGGTAAGAGGGTTCTAAGTTCTAGTGGCCCCAGGCCGGTTCTGATGAAATACGAAAATTACCTTATATATAACTACTTTTTGCGGACGTGAGTGTAAGCACTACTTTCCCAATACGCGCAGAATGTGATCATTTTTAGCAAAACTCTTATATCAGAGCTATCACCCCTCTATATGGTTTGTGAACCCACTGGACTGATAATTTTTTTTCATCCCTGGCCCTGTTAAAAGTTTGCCTAGTAGGCCAAGTACATGGAGCTCTACTTTAGCCACTGTACTAGAAAAATCATAAAGCATAGCTTTGTGTAATCTGGCTTGCTAAAGGTGTTGTAATATGATCCACATTACTGAATGAGCATTTAGAAAGTGATGTTGAATACACAGGTAGTTACCTGCCAGTTTTGCTAGAGTGGGTATTCATTCTGGATGCGAAGTTATCAACCTCTTGCAGCTCAGCAAGGACTCTGCTCTTAAAGATGTCAAAAAGTTTACAAATGAATGTCCTGCTCATTGATCTTTTGCTTGGTGGTTTGTATCGACAATCGAATTGGGAAAATAGATGGTTGAAGCCTGGAGCTTCGACCAGACGTATTGGAATGCAATCCTTCGTGATGAAGTGATTGACAGCATCTGTAAGAGATTGCCAGCATTTTCCAATCTTTGTTGAGGTGTTTGCATCTCAAACATGACTGGAATTTTCTTCAATAAGGATGTGGAAGAGGTTCCTCCTTTACTGGCACTGGCAGGGCCTCCAGTCATTGCAGGATGCTGTGCAGGGTGGTGCTACTTTAGGTGGTGGCGCAAGTTTAATAATAATGCCAATTACCAGTTTTCATCTCACCTAAGCATAGCAAAAGCGAGATATTGGCACCGCTTTTCCGGTGACGGTGGTGGCATCAACTAAAACTTAACCAAGATTTAGTTTTTGAATTTTGGGCATAATTTTGAAAGTATAAGTCATACTCATATCAGCCATTGATTTGACATGCTCTTCTCCATTATCTTTGAATTCTATACTAGCGTTTGCCAGGCTGCATTCCCTGATTTTCTTTTCTATCTTCTTCCGATCTGCTGAGTTCATTTTCTGCAGTTTATCCTGCATTCTTTTTGCAAATTCTATCCTGATTTGTGAAGTCTTTTTCCTTCTTTGTGTGCACTGCTTCCTAGCAGGCGTTGTTGCAAGTTCAATTTCTCTTTTTTTTTTGTAAAATCTCACAATGAGCAAGATGAGCAAGATGAGCAAAACAATTTTACCATCTGCAAACTGTATTGAGACTGTCTAACTAGTTCTACCCCTCTGAACTAACAGCAACTGGTCAACTGTCTAAAATAATCATGGCTTGTGCTTGTATTTATACCAGCCAGGGACAAGGTATAAAGAGAACCCTACACATTGCACACTGACCCACATCCTGTGTATAGGCTATGTACACACTGTGTATACAAACACACTTTCCCCATGGACCCCTGTAGTCCACACTAGTGCACAGTGCACCCCACCTAAAAGTATACCCTGGGTGCTCTATTATCTTACGAGGAATGACTATGTGGCCATTTTATTACACTACCCCGAACAAAAGGCAATTTGTCATACAATGAAGAGACAAATTCCTACGGTACCTTTATCAAACCGAAGCACTGTCGGGAGCACATTTTGTATGTCCAACCTTAAGGAAAGAAAGGGCTACTGATGCAGTGAGCCCACTAAACACTCTCCACGACAGATACTGGTGCATCAAGTTGTTTTAATTTTGGCCTCCACAGTTGTCTGCATTCAGTTGCAGATGCTGCTCCCCAATCCCACAGTTTTGTAGAAAATGTTGAATGTAGCTGTTGACTACACTCGCCCCCTTTCTCGCAAGGCATGCCCCCATCAGCCAGGTAGTTTACCTTCACCGGCAAACTCTCTGCCACAACCCCAAGAAGTTGGCATTTGTGTGGGCTTTTGAAATACATGGGACCTGGCTATTGAGGTTTCTGGGATAATGAACCTGTTGTGCAAAATGAAAACTATAATGAACAGAAATCGGTGTGGAAAGTCAGTTTGGTGTATTTGATGAAGTAACTTGTGCATTCCTTGGACAGCAGTCCCATTTTCTCGAGTCATAGTTGGACATTCTTTTTTGTGTAGGCATGATGACAGTTTTTCAAGACTGCATCCTCTTGACATCTCTTCATGAGTAGCACCCAAAAGACAAATTCTAAGTGTTGGATCCAGTAACTTGTGCATTTTCTGGACAGTAGTTCCATTTTCTTGAGTGACAGTTGATCATTTTTTTGTGTGTGTAGGCATGATGAGAGTTTCTTAAAACTGCATCCTCTTGAGGGTGCTTCTTGAGCAGGTGTGCCTGTTCATGTGAAACCTGGCTCTGAACATGGTTCTGCATCATCACCACTACTCGTGTTACCAACATCACCAATATTAGCATGAGCAACACAGTACCACCAATAATGTGGCACCAAACTACCACCAAAAGCACTTCCTCCATCACTTTAAGTCCACCACCACCACCACCATCATCACACATTAGTACTGACACAATATGTTACATTAATTAAATTTGAATTCTAGTTAGACAGAAGGTTATTATTTCAACCAAATATCATTGTTTTGTTTTAATTTTGGCATGGACTATTTGCACAGTCATTTCCCCAATCACATTATTTAAGATGATCTTTTCAAAGTGTGCATGATCTTCTTGCGCACGGCTCAGTATAAGATGTATCTTTACTGGAAGGAATTAGATTAGCTGGAACTCTTAGGTCTGAAAGTGTTTCATCAAGACCCTTAATAAGATCTGTTGCAAGCTCACTGTTAACAGCATTTCCTGATGCTCATTTTACAGCTCTCTTTACAGATTCAAGCCAAATTAACATCCCTGAGCAATTTGCAGAGCTGTTAATGGCCATTCTGAGATCCTAACCGACTCGCCATCGCCGGTATTCTCATATTTTTAGCACCTTAGCTGAGCTGAGCCAACTGTATTCAGGCGGCGTGCCTAGCTGGCTGGCTGACTCGACGTGTATACGTACCAACACAATATGTTACATTAATTGGATTTGATTTCTTGTAAGACACAAGTTGATTAAATTTAAAAGTTACCACAATGACGAGAACTAGTAACATTAAAATCCAGTCAGCCATTTTTGAGGTAACAAACCCAAATCTGACATTGACATGTATAAGGCTTTTGACTTTTGACCTTTCGACAGGGAAATCTACATTTATTAGTGCCTCATGTTATACTTGACATACATTACAAAACTGATAAGCCATTCATGAGTTGCACTTAGTTAATGTCATGACATGCAGTTGTCTTGCAACATTCTTAAAATAGTCAAGCTTTTTGATTGGTGCCTGAAGGGGAGGTTGGTGGAATGTCCACTTTCTAGTATCTTCTTTTGGGCAATGTGGTTTTACTGGACCCCCCCCCCCCTCTTCTGATGTCTCTCACATGCTTTTCATTAAAGTGCAACTGCAGCCTGACACGTAGAGCGTTATCACTTAATGATTCGATTGACCTCTGACCTTGTGACACAGCATTTGTGAAGCCGAACATGAGGTTCTTTTCTTCTGATATGGCAAGATCCTGCTCACTCCCTGCCTTCAAACAGTCGCCATCATACTTGCGCACATGCACTGGTAGCCATACTTTCTATGACCTCTGACCTCTGACCTGGTGACACAGCATTCGTGAAGGTGAACATGAGGTTCTTCCGATATGGCAAGATCCTGCTCACTCCCTTCCTCCACACAGTCTCCATCAGACTTGCGCACGTCAAGAAAGATGCACTCGTAGCCATATACTTGCCAAGACGTTTGCATGCCTTCTCAGTTATTCTCGACTCCTGAAGACTTGCGCACACGAATAAAGATGCACTTATTTGCTGAGACGTTTGCACATCTTCTCAATTGCTCTTGACTCCTCAAGACTTGCACGCACCAAGAAAGATGCATTTGTATCCATATATTTGCTGAGACGTTTGCATGTCTTCTCAATTGCTCTTGACTCCTCAAGACTTGCACACACCAAGAAAGATGCATTTGCATCCATATTTGCTAACTTAGACGTTTGCATGTCTTGTCAATTGCTGTTGAGTCCTGCATCCTCAGTCTGGTAGCTTTGGAGTCCAGCTGTGTTTTGCTGCCCTCTTCCCAGACCTTATTCACTGTTTGTTGCTTTTACAAGTGGTCCACAGTGTCAGGATCATTTCCTTCTCTTTTCTACTCACTGTGTGCCATCTTAAATTGTTCTGCCTTGGTCAAGTTGTTCTGTCCACTAGATTTATTCATTTCTTGTGACATAAATGTGTCATACAATTATGTTCCCTTTCCTTGTATATGTCTTTGGGTGGATTTTATTTCATCCTACTAGATAAAATTGTTTTGCCTTGGTGAAGTTGT
>JZLH01S0030041.1:7262-20553 GCA_001188425.1 Eucidaris tribuloides
CAAATTTTCTTTCCGGTCTAATCCAGCGGTTCTTTGTATTACGGGCGCTTGATTGTATTTATCGATTTTTATGGGTTTCTTTTAGATCTTTATAATGACCCCGTACTTTGAGGGAATGTAAAACCAATACAAAGGGAAATTTACCGCTACCATCGGGAAAATCAGCCTATAAATTTCGGCGGTGAACTACAATCATTTCTTCACGTTTTTGGAGCGTGTGAAATGGCGTAATTCCCTGCATCGCTGTCAGCGGAGTGGCAGATGTAGGTGTGGAGTCGAATTTGATTGTTAGGCTAATTATTTACTAGTATCTTTGCCACTAAACGTCAAGACGTTACCGCGTCTAGGGTTGTGTGAAATTGAATTTTGAAAAGCACACTCAAAGTCAATTACAATAAAACGTGCTTTTCACTGATAATCGCTTCATTACCTCTATTCATTGACCTTTGGTGACTCATCTCTAAGTTGTGACAAATCAAGTTTCTATATGCAGCTTGTGGTTTACCCTCTTGCATTATTTGAATGGAGTCATATATTATCAAGCAGGACGCTTAGAATTTCATATATATTGGTTGCAATTAGGCACTACTTTACAAAATCCAGATGTATATTTCCAAATAGCCTTTATGCAATCAAAAGGTCTGCAAAATGTACTTCAACTTTGCTGCTTAACATTTTTCGTGAAAACGATGTTGTGAAAAGTTATAGCTAGTTGAAGTCAGTCATTCAATTTCCTTTTCCATAACTGAGCGCTCTTGAAAAAAAGTCCGCACGCAGGGGCTTCACGGTCCCGCACACAAAGAGTTAAATAGGGAAGATGATGAGCCTATGAAAAGAACATGGGATCTGGAAGTGGATGGCATAGGGGAACTGGAAGACCAAGGACGACGCGGAAAGAAATGGTGAGGAGGGAAATTGGGAGGGTTGGGCTAAAAGAGGAGAATGCTCAAAACATGAGAAAGTGGAGGGAGTGTCATCATGGCATAAAAGTCAGTGGCCCCTTGTAACAGAGAAGATACTGACTTCAATAAATGATGATGATGAAGACACTTCAATACTTCGAATCCACCTGACAACAGCAAGATGTGGCCACGCTTTCAACTGATACAAGCACTTTTGTTCTTTTGTTAGGGAGGTATTCACAAGATTAAGATATGTTAATGAATTGGTGTGTGGTCTCAGAACTTTTTGAAAATATAAATACATTATAAACACAATTCTACTGACATACTCACATTTGGTAAGGAAGGAACGAAAGGCCGAAAGACAGGAGTGATACTTCACAGCTGGTCCCACTCTTGTTATTAAGTTGGCCAGACCACAGCGTGTAACTCCTCCCTGAGTATTCAGCATACTTTTCAACTGAATGAAAATGTAATGCAATAAACAAGATTACTCCTGCGTATAATTTTATGGGTTTGGCTTTCTTGGCGGCCTGAAACTACCCCATATACCTGTTTATAGTAAATACATTTCAATACTAGGAATCGAGCTTACAGTCATTAGTTGTTGCTATGTAGCCTACGGCAAGCTCCCATGCTGTAAGGGACAACATTTATTTTGAAAGGTATTAATGAAAATTGAGTGTGTCAAGTGACAATAGTCCAATATTGTTTTGTCATGTTCATATTATTTACATTTTATGGTTGAAATAAAATTAAATTTAAACTTCTGATGATTATTAGGGAAATGTACATCATTTTTACAATACTTCTGACCAATGACAGCAATAAAAACATACAATACAATACTACATCAGTTTCGCAAGTTAACCCTAATACTACCGGGGGGGGGGGGCCATAATGGCCCTCCCCCTCGACAAATTTCGCGATTACGCCGCTGCGCGAAATTTTTTGACCACGCCATTCACGGGCTTTTTACTTTCAAGTATCGCGCATCATTTAAGACCATTTTCGAAAAAATCGGACGTACCGTTACAACGCTGCGCGACTTTTCGTACATGCATGCAACTCCAAAATTGCTCAAAAATGTGAATTTGTGTACAAAATCAATGCAAATTGTGTTTTCCAGCCAAAAATCATAATGTATGATTATTTTTATCTTTTACTGGCTTGAATCGATTAAGTTTATGCTGGTTTATGATCGCCAAAGTGCCCCGACAAAATTATCGAAAAATAATAAAAAACAACAAGGTCGAAAAAATAACAGAAATACATAAGAAATGTATTATGTATAATGGCCCCCCCCCCCCCCCCCCCCCCCCCGCGTAATAAGTACTGAGACCAGAATTAGACCAGTGATTTTAGGGTTAAGACATTACCCTGTGAGGATTGTACTTGCTGGTACATCAGAGATTAACCTGTTTGAATTGATTTGATTTTGCTTTACACACATTTCCATAGATATTCTAGACGAGATAACTTGTGCCTAGTCTTCAAACTATTAACTTTATCTTGCTAGTGGAAAAAAAAAACTTAATATCAAGTTTACTCACGAAACGGCCTGTCTTTGCACCCTTTGGACGCTCTGTCACCACTTCATCACGATGGGAAGCAGGGGTGCTTTACTACGAGAAGGACTGGCAGTCTCTGGAATAGTTATATCCTAGTTGGGCATTCTTTCTTAACTTCCTTGCTGGGGAGTAATAGGCTCTCGTGCTCTAAACAGCAAAATCCAGTAGCCTAACAAACATGGTAATTAAATGTGTGGTAAAACTTTGGTAAACACAAAATAAAAACAATTCGCTATCCTATCTGTACGATGGATTTCTGGAAATTTGACAACAAGAAGCTTCATACAGAGCCCCGGGGCGGCACGCGCTCACCTGAGATCTCGCAAACTCTCTATGTACCTCATTAGAAAAAACATTCAGTTCTACACATAGTTTTGGCGCCTGTGGAGCCTGATATCTAGGCACCAACGTAGGCAAATGAACAGTTGAAAAAGTATTGCATGCCCCTCTGCCGATAGCTGATTTTGCAGTTAATTGAAATTCTTATCCATCGGTTTGTTTATAAAAAACATAGGACACCCTAGCTATCTCTAACATTTGACCTTTCGACTACTTTTGTGACCTTGACCCCAAATAATATTGAGGTCCCTGTTACGCATCTTCCACCCAAAGTTTGGTTTACAAATGGGGCTTTGGTTAGAAAGTTACCAAGTTTGGGCCCTTATGGTGCCCTGCCCCATGGACCCCCGGGGGGGGTGGGGGGGCCCTGTGTGTACCTTCCAGGAAACCTCTTTCCCCTCCCCCTGAGGATCATTCCCACCAAGTTTGGTTCTAAATCCATTTTGATGTGAATGATGAATTATTCCTATTAGGGCCCTACCTCCAACTTTTGCCCCCCTTGGGGACCAAACAGGGCCACCCTGGGCATTGTCATGAGGACATTAATTCAGCACATATAGAGGTATCTACACACAAAGTGCTTAACGAAACTATTTTTGGATCTAGAGAAGATGGCCAATACCAACAAGGAAGAAACTTGAACTTCATTTGACCTTTGACCTACATTATGTGACCTTTTGACCCCCAAATAACTATTGTGCGTCCCTGTTACACATCTACCACCCAAGTTTGGTTACAAATGGACTTTGTGGTTAGAAAGTTACCTAGTTTGGGCCCTTATGGGCCGCTGCCCATGGCCCCCAGGGGGGGGCCTGGTGTACCATTCCAGGAACCTCTTTCCCCTCCCCCGAGGATCATTTCCACCAAGTTTGGTCCAATCCACTGATTGTGAATGTGAATTATTCCTATAGGGCCCTACCCCAAAACATTTGCCCCCCTTGGGGGCAAAAACAGGGCACCCTGGGCATTGTCATGAGAACATTAATTCAGCACATATAAGAGGTATCTACACACAAAGTGGCTTAACTAAACTATTTCTGGAACTAGAGAAGAAGATGTTTTGAAAATACCTACTTTTGGCCCTTTAGGGCCCTGCGCTGGGCCCCCTGGTGGGCCAGGTGGACCAGTGAGGACCACTTGAATCCCTACCCCCTAAGTGATCATTCCTGCGCAAGTTTGGGCTAAATCCAATCATGCATTTGGAAGAAGAAGCTGAAAATGTGTAAAAGTTTACGGCACGACGGACGCAGATAACGACGGCGGAGGGGAGAAAAAGCGATGCGCAATAGTCACTCGAGGGCCTGTTGGCTCGAGCTGAGGCCCTTTAAAAGATGGCTTTATCTCAAACCATGTTACATTTCAGTGGTTTGATTGCCTATGAATCATAGTGAAATGATGGGGGTTATCATTTCTGCCCAAAATTTGGTTCTTGAATGCCGTCTTCTTGGAGAATCAGCAACAGTGTACACAGAATGCAATATGTGGGACTACGTGTGAATAAATCTCAGTTTTATGCAAAAACAAACAAACAGCAGAATTACCATGTTTAGTAATTTTTTCCATGAAAGAGTGTAAAGCATCTTAAATTACAATGATAACTGAATTGCTTTTCCAACAAAAGTCTATTAATTTGAAGATATTTTGAGAAAAAAGTTGGATAAACTGTAACGTGAGTTACTGACTCACATGAAAATTTCTAGAAAGTTTAAAACAACCTCAACTTATATCATAGTCAGAAATGTGCATTGATATTCTATGTTTATAAAATAGAAGTCATCAATGTTTCAATGTCTTTTGTATGAGGAGACTTTTAAATTCAGCGCATACTGAATTTGTGAATGTCCAAATTGTGTAACGTGAGTTACCGACATTTGACCTGTTATTTCTCACAGTTATCCAAAGAGTCTTCACTTGCTGTTGTTACCAGGGAGAATATGGAGGGATACATTGCTATTCAAACAAAATTTATAACTACTCTATCCATGTTTTAAAAATATAGGTCTCTAAACCCTAAATCGAATTGAAAATGTAACTTGAGTTACCGTGGAAATGCCCATATACAATTCACATTATTGAAATATGAAGAACTCAGCTTTATCTACTACTAAAGAATCATTTTGAAGGTTAGGGCTATAATTTACACTAACAAAATAAGTTTACTTTGAAAGTCACTGCACTTTTTCAGCATATACATGCTTACTGTAGATTTAATCCTATCTGGCCCGGGGGGGGGGGGGGGCTAAAATAGCCCCCCCCTCGACAAAGTTCGCGACCATTCCGCCGCTCGAAATTTTTTGACCGCGTCGCTCGCTGACTTTTTACTTTTAAGTGTTGCGCATCTTTTGAGACCAAATTCGCGACGTCTGGGTACGCGGTTCCGGAGTTACACAACTTTTCGTACTTGCATGTCATACCAAAAATCGCTCAAAAACATGAAATCGTGTGTTATTTCAATGCAGATTGTGTTTTCAGCCCAAATTCATAAATGTATGGTTATTTTTACTTTTACTGATTGAAATTAACTAATTTTATGCTGTTTATGATCGCAAAAGTGTCCCCGAGAAGTTTAACTGAAAACAAAATAAAAAACAAAAGGTCGAAAAAATAAGGAAATACATAAGAAATTCATGAAACAATAAAATACATCAGAAATTAATTCTACTTCAGCATTTTTTTTGACAGATAATTGTTTGAAATGTCAAAAAGAATATTATCACAAAAAATTAGCATTCTGTGAGCTATTTAAAGGGAGTTATAGGCAAAAATATGATTTTATACATAAATATGCATAATTAATTGCTTAAAAATAGAAGATAATTATTTTTCAAAAATCTAACTATACAGTCTTGGAGGTTACGTCTGGCTCTATGCACGTGCAAATTTTCGTGGCGATCGCGCGATCCGCGGCCGAGATCTGAAGGGGGCCAAAATTAGCCCCCCCCCCCCCCCCCCCCCCTGCTATTGCAATTTCCCTAAAAAGCCCGGGCTGATTAGAGTTAACCCTATTTAACTGGGCTATTTCAGACCAGGTTTTTACTGGGGCGGGGGGGGGGGGTCAATTTGACCCCCCCCTGAGATCTCGTCGCCGCCGATCGCCCGGGATCGCGCGAAAATGTTGCTATGCGCATAGAGCCGGCATGTAAACTAACGACTTGTATAGTTGAAATTTGCCAAAAATTATTTTTTCTATTTTTGTTAAGTACATTAATTTATGCAAATCCCAGTGCTTATGAAATTTTTGTTTTGTTCCCTATAACTTCATTATTACAGCTAGTAGAATGCTATTTTGTTGCGTTGATAAATATTCATTTTGACATTATTTCTAAACAATTATCTACAAAAACATTTGCCAAATTGGAATTAATTTCTTATGTATCTTCATTGTTTTGTGAATTTCTTATTATTTCTTTGTTTTTCGACCTTTTGTTTTCTAGTTGTTTTTTTGATTGAAAATTGTTGGGGGACACTTTTTGTCAATCATAAAACAAGCATAAAATTAATTCATTCAACCAGTAAAGCCAAAAAAAATCATACATTTATGATTTCTGGCTTGAAAACACCAATTTCCATTGATTTGTTACCACGAAATCACGTTTTCGTAGCATTTTTTGCGTTGACATGCATGTATAAAAAGTCGCGCACAGCGCGTCGTAACGGTATGTCCAATTTTCGCGAAAATGGTCTCAAAAGATGCGCAAGACTTGAAAGTAAAAAGTCGGCGAGCGATGCGGCTGGAAAAAATTTTGCACGCGGCGATCGTCGCGAAATTCGTCGAGGGGGGGGGGTGTCAAATTGACCCCCCCCCAGTTAAATATAGGGTTAATACACACGAGTTATGTGGTGAAAGTATGATAAAATATGCTTTTTTACCCGATTAGAAGTTTCAGCTGACTAGCCCAGAGCAATGAAGTTTAAAGAGGCAATATTTTTCTTACAAAACAGACGCAGATGTAACCACCACTTCTTTCAAAATCATCAATGTAAGAGACTACACAAATTTAGTCATGCCTGGGATGACTTATTTTCATACAATTTTGGGATATAGAACACAGAAAATAGCAGAAATGGACAATTCAAACACATGAACGTACATCACTTAAGTTTTAAGTTTGAAATAAATAGTAAGCCACCAATCATTCCCAATCAGCAGTGGATGAAAAGTGATAAAATGTACCTGCCATTGTTTTTGTTGTTGGATAATAATCAGTACAAGACATTAACTAAGTGAGACAACATTATCCATCAACAAAAAATATATCTTTTTGATTTTTCAAGTGTCATGAAGTCACTTTGTTAGTTCTTGTATTACTTCTGTGAACAGTGGAAACTAATTTTTAACATGCATTGCTTTGCTGACAAATCAAATCTTATTCAAAACATTCAAATTCAAAAACACTTGGTCTACTCCCTATCTCAAAATCCTGGTTTGCCATTAGACGTAATGGAAGTCAAAATGCGTGTAAAGCAATAAAATATGTAAAATAAATGTCTGGCTTACCTGTTGAAAACGGCTGATGCTATGGATGGTTTACTGGCAGTCTCAGAATATGTGAAGTTAACGACGGCATAGGGACACACATTTCTAGGCCTCTTCTTCATGTCAGCTTCCTCATCATCAAAGTCATACAGATAGATCTGAAAAATACGCAGGTATATATAAATTTCAGGAACAATTTACATTATAGCATTTTATTGACATGATGATGATTAGGACTGTAATACTGCCAATGTATTTGGTTATTCCAGGGGCCTCTTGCATAAAGTTTTTACCAGAGTAAAACTCTTGGTTACTTCAACAAGAGTTTGTTTTTCTGTGGTAAAAAGAAATGGTACAGTATTATTTACTGCAGTTTTTTTGTTTTACCAGAGATACTTCTCTTGTTAACAATTTTATGCAAATAGGTCCCTCATGCGGTGACACGCTTTGTATGAAAAGGGAAAGATTCCTGCATTAAACAACCCAGACAAGTTGTTTTGTTGTTTTGTTTTTATTAATGAGCATTTTTTGACGCGTGTTCATCATGGTAAAAATATGTGCACACTAACCACTGTTTTATAAATTTGTAAAGTACACAAAACTAAAAGACAGGTAAACATCTACTTTATGTAACATAAGATAAGGATGGTTTCACTCTCATAGCAAGAGGAAAAATGCCAGTTATGGAACTTCCCCAAAATGCAAAACTAAAATAACATGATTTTGATATGATAAACATAGACACTTAAGTAAAATTTGTTTCCTCTTACCTTCACCCTGCTGTTGAGCCATAATAAGTCACATGCAAGTCATGCAGGTACACTACCATCTTATTACATGCTACACGTATGTACACTTGGATTCTGCGAAATGCTATGTTGAAGTATACTCAAACACACCACTCAGTCATTTTCATGACCACTGTACCAAGTAAATTGCATCATTCCCTAGGATAAGTTTATATTGATTTTTTTATGCATCAGATTTAACCGAAATGTATATATATATATATATATTTCTTCACAATACTGTTCGTCACCAAATTATTGATGAACTTTTTGGTGTTTAGCCTCCATTGGTAGTCTCGCTACCAGATTGACAGCCTTCATCTATTTCTATCCTCTACCATCTTCTCTAGCTCCCTTGTTTTCATCCCTACTAATGAACTGAAGCTCCAAATAAATTTGACACTGCAGGAATAGCACAATGGCACAGGGACACATATCATGGATAACAGGGGGAAGTGGGGGGGGGGGGGGTTAGGATAGGATAAGTTAGTTACCAGAGATGTATCAAAGATCCTGATGTGAGCAGTAGCCGGTTGATCATCTGCAGAGTCCTTGGCCACATGACAATCAAAGTTTGGTGTTGGTTCCTGTACATCTTCTCCATACGTTAGTGGTACTGACTTCACTTTGCCCTGGATATCACGAACATGGGATATGAAGTAAAATGAAAACATGCATGTCTCAGAGGGGAAAACCAAATTTACATTTAATGGTACTGAATACCAATTAGGGTTGCAAAATTCCCGGGAATTTTCACGATGGAAAATTTCCATGGGAATTTTCGGAAATTTTCCGGAAATATTGGGAATTTTCGGCAACTCTCGGCAACTTTGCATATTTTCGTTCATTTAACATTTGAATGTCAAAATTAATATGATTATTCATCTAAGTACTGTAATATTATCAGAAATGTCATGATATCAAAACATTTAGATCTACTCTTAAACAAAGAAGAAAGGAGATGTAACAATGTAAAGTCAAACAGTAATCTATGTTTCTTTATTGAGTAAATCATGAAAACATAAACATTTCTCGACTCAATGAATTGGATTTGTTTGCAATATCAGCTCAATCAGCTTAACTTCTGATTGATGCCATCCTGATGCACTCTTACATGTACTCAAACTTCATGAATTAAGTAGCAAAAAGATGGACAAGTCCACATATTGAAATAAGCATTTCAGTAGATTTTTTTTCACTTCATGCAAATACACTTTGCACTGCACACATGTGTACATGTACATACGGTATCTTCAATGCATGTGTGATGTGTGTATTCTCTCATTTGGGCTGATTTATCCTCATGAAAGGCCCAGGCGAGTCAAAAGAAGGGTAAAACTACATGTATTTTATTCGTGTAAAGAAGTGCTATACAAAAGAGTACTGATGAAATTTTCCAAAAATACAATAAATTTCCATTGAATATGCTAATAATGAAAATTCCCAAAATTCCCAAAATTTCCAGCCCATTGAAAATTCCTGAAACTTTCCATGGAAACTTTCCAAAATTCCCGGAAAGTTTCCAACCCTTCGCAACCCTAATACCAATAGAGAAGCAGCATTGCTGGCATCTTGAATCAAGATTGGACATATTGGACATTAAAATAAAGCTGAGGTACATGTACGACCAAAACGATACTGAGGGTGCATTTTTTTTTTTATGTGTGCGTACACATGTGTGTAACCTTTGGTTATAATGTACTACATAAATTTGGTTGCAGCACAATTTGTAATATTTATGCAAATGACAATGACAAAAACTTGGCCGAGAAGCCAACCCATATCACAGTTCTTCAGGATTTTGCACAATCAATAATTCCAAACACTGAGTACATATACATTCACAAGTCATAATAGAATATTTTTTTTCTTAAGACAGTGTGAAATACACAGAATAGATTATTTCGTCAGAGAGCACAGATTTTTTTTTTTAGTACTGATCGTTTGGAAAAGTCAGACATGCAGGGGCAGTGTTAAGTAGTTAATAGTAGTAAAAGTTGTGGATACCAATGTATGTATGTACTGCAATCACTGACTGACAATGCTATATCACGAGATGTGGATACTGTACCTTAAGTATTTTGAAGAGCAACAACATTCCTTGTTCAAGAAATCCACTCCGCTTAATAATGTCAGCATAACGAGAGAGGTATACACCTGAAATGTACAAGATTGATAAATGAAATGAACAGGTCTTAAAATGTAAATAGTGCAACAATGGAAATTAGAGTGAAACATGTTTGACAGCTGTATCCTTTGATTACCTCACAGTTTTTTTCTTAATAGAGAATTTATCCCAGCAGTTGCTTCTAAACATCAGTTCATAACCTGCTTCCCTGAACATTGCTCATCTGTTTTAGAACAGATTGCTACTATGGTACATATTTGTAGTATGTGACATTTTACTGTATTCACTTTAATCAGCTATCTTTTCTGGGTTTGTACACTTACACATTTTCAAAATTCCCTGACTTTCCAGAGCTCAAAACTAAATATCCATGACCGTTTTTTTACATTATTTTTTGAAAGCATGTAAAAATACATCATCGCAATACTACCACACTCCCAATCAAGGGTCACTTTAAAAATATCTTGAGTAAATGACATTTCCTGACTTTCTAAAAAAAATTGATGAATTCCCCGATTTTCCCTAGCATTATGTTTCTGGAAAAAGTATTTTCAAATTCCTTGACTTTCCAGAAATTCCCTGACCCTAACAAACACTGTGAACAGCCTGTATCAAAGTCCTGATACACTTGCATGGCCCCTTTACCAAGAAGTGAAGCTTACATTGAACCGAGCTAATCTTTGCCAAGTTAGTGTT
Organism: Eucidaris tribuloides; assembly: GCA_001188425.1. Lineage (NCBI taxonomy): Eukaryota > Metazoa > Echinodermata > Echinoidea > Cidaroida > Cidaridae > Eucidaris > Eucidaris tribuloides. Next base: position 18,164 of record JZLH01S0030041.1, read on the forward strand.
ACTCAAACCTTACCCATTGTGGAATTTCCAAGGCACTGTCCCCGTTGTGTATCTCTCAAGCTGACTTTCAGACCTTCTTTACATATTCGCCTTGCCTACATGTATGTAGATATCAAAGAACATAATAAATGTGATATTACCAAAATGTAATTGTTTAATCATAACTATATTTTGCATATTACTAATATAATAAAAATATGTATTTTGAATTCACAGCAGCTCACACTTTCTCTACTTGATAAATTCGCAATACTGGAAATGTATGTATCATGAGCAAGGCACATGTACACAATTAAACTATGATACTGGTTGTTAAAATACCCCTGAAATGTTGGAATCAGTGCAATATGTTAAATGATATACACAAATAACGCAATGTCTAAACAAATGAAACATAATACTCACCGTTTCCTCCTTTTCGAGATACGATGAATGCATAACTCTCTTGTCAATTCCTGTCTCGCTCGACCCTCATCTTTCATTTCCCGTTTCTTTTCCATAAACTAAAGTGTAAACATAAAGAGTTCAAGACAAATATCATACAAATTGGAAAATAAGTTTGGCAAATATGAATTGAAATATATGGTAGAAATTAGGTTTTCTATGACATTTAAGTTTGAAGTTTTGGTATTCACATAAATGTACAGTTTCCAGAGGACGTACAAATGAATGTTAAATTAAACTAAACACTGATTTTGATTTTTGAAATATTCATTGCCTTGACTACAATTTTGCACTGAAATGGTATGTTTGCGATAGGTAAACTTTGTACACAAAAATACAATAACTATATAAAAAAACCAGTGTGAGTTACGTATGTCAAGTCAAAGTTCAACTTAAAAAGAACATTTCCCACTATGTACATACCTCTCTCTTCAATACTGCATTGTGCACAAGTTGCACTTTGTTGTAATTGAATTTGTTCTTGGAATTTGAGTCCCTGTAACTCTGGTGAATAATCGGCAAGACTTCACGCAGGAATTCACTTGAATCCAGCTCAACTTCATTCAGTAAATCTGCAAAATGATGTAAACCATGTACATTATATTGCATGTTTAATACCAGGGTTGGCAGTTTCTTCCGCAGGCGGTTTTTTCCGCCGGTTTTTACCGGTTTTTCCGTCCCGAAAAAAACTGTTTTTTTCCGCTTTTTTGGAAGAAACGGAAAAAAACCTCCTAAGTGTTTATTTTTGGTTATTTATACAAGATTTTCATTTTATAAATTATCATAACTATAATAACACAGGACAGCTCTTTTGTTTTTTTGTTCTCCCCTGTTTTGGTTATGAACTTCTAACCATAGTTTGTTGATTCCCCCTATTCATGGTCACTTCTCCATGTAACTACCGTAACTACATACTCAAATGATTGTGCTGTAATGTATACAGCTCAGTTTATAGCATGGAGAAAAATTGTCAAATAATTAGCCTTGTGTAAGGCAGGGAAAAAATAATATTTTCTTTTTGGGGGCTACTTTTCATGTTCCAGATACTCTTTTGTATAAAATCCTATGGCAATTTACGGGGGCTCTTTTGCCATTTCGGGGCGAAATGGCCCCGAGCCCCCGTGTATTTTTTCCCTGGTGTAAGCTGTTGTGCCAGACACTTAAATTGGTCACCTTTTCGTCAGAAGTTTTAAGAGAATTGCCTTGATGCCAACCATAATTATCAGTGATACAGTTATGGTTGTGGCAGACAGGCACTCTCAAAGTATGCTGAATGAATTAAAGCACAAGTTTAGTTTGGGCAATTTTTTTTTTTACTTGAAAGGTTTATGCCCAAAAGTCATAATCACACCAATAACAGATTCTGAATGCCTTTAGTTTTTTGTTGGGGGGGGGGTACCCCCGAGATTTTAGACTAAATTTGACATTATAGCATCCAAAGGGTTAATAAGGTGATATGGTTAGCTGAATTATGCCTCATCGGAAAGATCAGAGTCTGCTCTTTCTGATGAGGTATAATTCAGATAACCTTAACACCTTGTATGGATGCTATAATGTAAAATATAGTCCAAAATCTCGGGGTACCCCCCCCCCTTCAATATTTCTCATTACCGGTAAGTAATTAAAAAAAAAACAGCTGAAGACATTCAGAATCTGTTATTTGGTGTGATATGACCTTTGGGCATAAACCTTTCAAGTTTCAAATAAAAAAAAATCCCCAAATCTAAACTTGTACCTTAAATATGAAAACAAGCTAAGTAGTTAACACATGCAAAGTGGATGCCAAAGATGTGTCAGTTGCTTTTAGGAAAATATAATTATACCATGATGCCGAATAAATAGAGTTTAGGACATATATGAAATACTTTACATGAAAAAGATCCATGCTAGCTCATGTACATACTAGTATACACTGCTTACATGTATGTGCCCTTTATTAGAGATCG